>PVKS010012706.1:0-52974 GCA_004027875.1 Aplodontia rufa
TAGAATATATGGGGAAGCAGTAGGGTAGACGGCTAACGTAACAATACTTCAAATTGAATAACTCTCAGAGTAATAGGGGGATGGCTCCCTAGGATACTTAGAGGCGTAGGGAGGGGGATGGGGGAAGGGTGTATGAAGAACTCATAGGAGACTGGAGAGTGGGAATATGGGGGAACCATCCCAGAAGCTGATGTCATTTCTCCACGAGATACCCAATTAATGCATCAGTTCTTCTGGGGAAAACTGCAACAGGTGAAACCCAAGGTGGTCATCCATGTTTTGGCATTACCCCTGGATAACAAAGTATGTTTACAGTGATTCCTGTTGGTTTGATAATGTTTCCCCCTCAATTGTATCTCTATATACTTCTAATAAAAATAAATAAATAAATAATAAAAGAAAATGACAGCTGGAAAGATACAAATAAAATATCAAGAAAATAATTCATCATGATCAAGTGAGCTTCATTCCAGGTATGCAAGCCTGGTTCAACATACCCAAATCAGTAAATGTGATTCATCACTTCAACATAATCAAGGACAACAAAATCATATGATTTTCTCAATATTTACAGAAAAGGCCTTCGATAAAATACAGCACCCATTTTTTTCTCAAAACTCTAGAGAAAATAGGAATCAAAGGAACTTAACTTTGTAAGGGCCATATATTCTAAACCCTCAGCTAGTATAATACTAAATGGAGAAAGGTTGAAAGCATTTCTGCTGAACTCCAGAACAAGACAAGGCTGCCTGCTTTCATCACTTTTTTTCAATACAGTCCTCAAGACCCTGGCTGGAGCAATCAGGCAAGATGAAGAAATCAAAGGGATAAGAATAGGGAGACAGGAAGTCAAACATTCCCTTTTTGCTGATGACATGATCCTGTATCCAGAAGATCCAAAAAAACTCCACCAGAAAACTGCTAGAACTAATAAACAGATTTGGCAAAGTGGCAGGCTACAAGATCAACACCCATAAATCAATAGCTTTCCTATATGCCAACAATATGAGGGCAAAAGAAAAAATTAGGAAATCGGTCCCATTCACAATATCTTCTAAAAGAATAAAATATTTGGGGATTAATCTAACAAGAGAAGGAGAAGACCTCTACAAGGAAAATTATCAGACACTGAAAACAGAAATTGCAGAAGGCCTGAGAAGATGGAAAGATGTTCTGTGCTCTTGGTTAGGCAGAATTAATATAATTAAAATGGCCATTCTACCAAAAGCACTGTGCAGATTCAATGCAATCCCCATTAGGATTCCAATGTCATTCTTTGTAGATAAAGAAAAAGCAATTCTCAAATTCATATGGAACAACAAGAAACCCAGAATAGAAAAAACATTATTAAGCAAGAAAGACGAAACATGTGGTTTTGCAATACCAGATCTAAAATTATACTATAGAGTTGTAGTATTAAAAACAGCATGGTACTGGTATCAAAATAGGAATGAAGGCCAATGGAATTGAATAGAAGACTCTGGGACAAACCCACAAATCTTTAAACATCTGATCTTTGACAAAGGGGGTCAAAATATAACATGGAGGAGAGACAGCCTATTCAACAAATGGTGCTGGACAAACTGAACAGGCACTTGCAGAAAATTGAAATTAGGTCCTTCTTTCTCACCTTGCACAAAAAAATCAAATCTAAATGGATTAAGGAATTAGGAATTAAACCAGCTACCATACAACTGCTAGAAGAAAACTTAGGACCAATACTCCAGCATATGGGTGTTGACAATGACTTCCTCAACAAGACTCCTAAAGTGAAAGAATTATAATAAAAAATCAATGAGTGGAATGCCATTAAAACTAAAAATTTCTGTACCAACAAGGACATAGTCAAAACGGTCAAGGGATAACATACAGAATGGGAGAGAATCTTGGCCTGTGATTCCTCTGACAGGGGACTAATATCCCAAATTTACAAAGTACTCAAAAAACTCAACAACTAAAACACAGAATCCAATCAATAAATGGGCCAGAGAGCTAAACAGAAACTTCTCAACAGAGGACATTGAGCAAACCAATGAATGCACGAGAAAGTGTTCTAAATCACTGGCAATCAGAGAAACGCAAATAAAAATTACATTAAGATTTCACCTTACTCCAGTCAGACTGACAAAGCTGAAGAATACAAACAGTAACAAATGCTGGAGGGGTTGTGGGGAGATAGGAACATCAGCACGCTGTTGGTGGAATTGCAGATTTGTCCAACTGCTCTGAAAAGCAGTGTGGACACTCCTTAAAAAAATTAGGGTTGGATCCATCATATGACCCATCTATCCCTCTTCTTTGTATTTTCCCAAAGGAGTTAGAATCAGCACATTACAACGACACAGCAAAATCCATGTTCATAGCAGCTCAATTTATAATAGCTAAATTATGGAAGCAACCCAGATGTCCCTCACTGTATGAATGGATCCAAAATCTCTCTCTCTCTCACTATATATATATATATATATATATATACATACACACACACACAATGGAGTTCTCTCAGATACTAGAAACAATGATATTGCATCTATTTTTTTAAATTATTGAATGTGGACTTACAATTAAGGAGGAATTATTATCAAGCAATCAAGAAGAAATGTATATTCACATAGTAAGCCAAGGCTGATGCCATTTGGTTTCCCACCTTGGGTTCCCCAATATTGTATCTATTGAAGGTAAATGGATGGCACTGGAATAAATCATGCTGAGCAAAATTAGCCAGACCCAGAGAGTCAAGGGCCAAAAGGTAACCCTATTTTTGGAGGCTGGACCTAAACCCAGGCTTGGTAGTAAAGTAGGCAAGCTCATATATTAGATCCATAGAACAAAAATGCAAAATGTTAATATTTATGAGATACAGTCGCAAGATAGTTCATAAGATATTTGAACAAGCTAAGCTGCATACCAGTACAAAAACATAAATGTTTAATCCCGTTGTCAAATATTTTGAAGAATAAAAAGGGATGATAGGAAGGGAAGAGAAAGGGAAATGATGGAACTGAAATAAAGCAAGGTACATTCCAACAGTTATAAATATTACTGTATGTACTATCTATTTGTCTATCATCTATCTATGTATCTATATATATATATACATATATATATGTATATATATATATATATATAAAATACTCCTCATAGGTGTAAGAATTATGTCACTATATTTGGGTATTTTAGGAACAATATAGGACCCAGAAGAAAGATAATGGATCAGGGGATGGGAGGAGGGAGGTAGAAGGATGTGTGGAGGGATATTGAACAAATTGCACTGCTGATTTGTGTGCATCTAGGAATATGTGACAACTAATCCCATCACTATGTAAAACTATAATGCACTAATAAAAAATAAAAAAGAGAATAGAGGACAAAGATGATATCTCTATAGATACTGAAAAAGCATTTGAAAACAATCCAACAATGCTTCAAAATAAAAAGTATTCAATCAATTAGGAATAAAACTTTACTTCCTCACTCTGATAATGGGCCTCTGCAGAAACCTCACACTTAATGGCATAAGACTGAAAACCTTTCCCCTAAGATCAGGAACAAGAAAAGGATACCTATTCTCTCCATTTCAATTCAATATGATACTGGAGGTTCTAGTCTTAGCAACCAGGCAACAAGAGATAAATAAAAGGCATATAGATTTGAAAAGTGGAAATAAAATGACCTGCATTTGTAGATAACATGATCTTGAATTCAGAAAAATTTAAGGAATACACACACACACAAACACACACACACTCATCAAAAAATAAATAATAAGTAACTTAGAGCTAATAAATGAGTTCAATGGGTTGTTGAACACAAGATCAGTATGCAAAAAAACCTTTCTTTACACATGCAATAAGCAATTCAAAAATGAAAGCAAGAAAATTCCATTCACAATATAATGAAAATGAATGAAATTCGTAGAAATAAATTCAACAAAATTATATTAATCTTATTCCTCAGTATGAAAAACTACAAAACATAGCTGAAAGAAACTAAGAGGACCTAAATAGATGGCAAGACATCACTTTTATTGGAGTGGAAGACAAGTCATCAGTAAAATGGCAATATTACCCAAATTAATATACAGTTTGAATGCAATTATTATTGTTTTTGTTTTTTTATTTTTGTTTTTTGGGGTTTTTTGAATGCAATTATTATGAAAATGTTAGCTGCTTTGGTTTTAGAAATTGATAAGCTTATCTCAGAATTCATACAGAAATGCAAGGGACCCATAGTAGCCAAAGTAATATCTTTTAAAAATGAGCAGATTTGGAAGAGTCACACTTTCTGATTTCAAAACTTACTAGAGTTACAGTAATGAAGATAATGTGGTACTGACACAAAGATAAACATATGGGTCTCTGAAATAGAACTAGGAGACTAGAAATAATCCCAGACATTTATGGGAAATTGATTTTAAAAAGGATTTCAAGACATTTTAATGAGGGGACAGTTATCTTTTTAACAAATGGCACTGGGGCATCCAGAAAGGCCCATTCAAAAGAAAGAAATTGGACTTTAACTTTATCTCATTTATAAAAATTAACTCAAAATGGATCAAATAGGTAAATATAAGAGCGGAAACAAAACTTTTAGGAGATAAATAGAAGTAAATCTCTGTAACCTTCAGTTATGCAATTACTTCTTAAATATGACAACAAATGAAAAAGCAGATGAATTAAAATTTGTTAATACTTTGTGCTTCAGTCAGGTGCAGTGGCTTATGCCGGTAATTCCAGCTGCTTGGGACGCTGAGACTGGAGGATTGCAAGGTCAAAGCTAGTCTCAGCAACTTAGTGAGACCCTGTCTCAAAATTAAAAACAGAAAACAGGCTGGGGATCTGGCTCAGTGTTAACCTATCTCTGGTACCAAAAAAAAAAAAAAAAAAAGTGTGTGTTTCCAAGGACACTCTTGAGAAAATGAAAGCACAGTCCATTATGCGAGAAAATAATTGCAATTCATATACCTGATGAGCATCCTGTATCAAGAATAGATGAAAAGGTGGGCATGATGGCACACATCTGTCATCCCAGCTACTCAAGATGTTGAGATAAAAGAATCATAAGTTTAAGGCCAACCTGACAACCTAGAACTTTTCTCAAAATAAAAAATAAAAAGGGCTGGGGGTATAGCCAGTGGTAGAGTGCTTTTGGGTTCAATTTCCAGTACTTAAAAAAAAAAGAATGTATGAAGAACTCAACAATAAAAAGACAACCTAGTTTAAAAACTGGCAACAGGTATGAACATGTATTTCTATAAGGAAGATGTGCAAATGAACAATAGGCATATGAAAAGATGTTCAACATCATTAGTCATTAACAAAATGAAAGGCAAAACTATAGCAAGCTGCCGGCTTTATAGTGACTATGACAACTGTATCAACCCAGGCAGACAATAAATACATACAGACAAAAACTCATAGGAGTCTGGAGATTGAGAAGATGGGGGAACCATCCCAGAAGCCAATGTCATTCCTCCACGAGCTACCCATTTAACGCATGAGTTCTGGGGGAAACGGCAACAGGTGAAACCCAAGGTGGTTTATCTATGTTTTGGCATGACCCCTGGATAACAAAGTTTATATACATTGATTGCTAATGTTTTGATAATGTTTCCCCCTCAACTGTATATCTATATACTTCTAATAAAAAAAACAAGTAAGTGATTGTCATGGGTGGGGATGGGGTAGTGGGGAGTGGGAAGGAAATAGAGATTGACTGATAGTATGAGGTTTCTTTTGGGATGATGGAAATATTTGAATTAGATGCTGAGATTGTTGTATTACCAAAAATCACTGAATTTCTCACTTAAAAATGTACTTTTATGGTATGTGAATATCTCAATCTAAAATAAAACAAAATATTCTACTTTCTGGTGTCATGGATTTTCTTGAGAAATTTACAGTCATTTGCATTGTTGTTCTCGTATATGAAAATTTTTTTCCTGCTTTCAGTAGATTTTTCTGGTCTTCAGTTTTCATCAGTTTTATTTTGTTCTGGGCATAGATTTCTTTGAATTTTTCCTGTATGAGTTTATTTTCTTTAAAGTTTCTTGAATCTATAGATTTAGGTCTCTTATAAAATCAAGTGAGAAATGAGTAATTTCTATTGCTCGCTCTATTTTTAAGTTCACTAATTCTTTTCTCTGTCATCTTCATTCTTCTAGTGAGCCTACTAGGACAATTTTTAAATCTTATTTTTTGCAGGTTTGAGTACAAGGATGAGATGAATTTTCCTACAGCAGGGAACAGGGGGGTGGAAACTACCCACAGAAGGATGAGAAGGACCTGCTTTACCTTGGATGAATGACTAGTGCTAGAGAACTTAGAAGGAACAGGGGAAGGACTTCAGACCTTATGAGGAAGGAACAGCTGTGCATTCGGAGTCAAGGACCATCTTAGAAAATATACCCCTGGGGCTGGAGCGGTGGCTCAGTTGTTACGGCGCTAGCCCAGCAGGCTCAAGTACACAGGTTCAAACCCCAGCAACCCACGTACACAACCAAGTGTTGGAGCAACGAAAGCCATGTGAAAAACTCAATAAAAGTTGATTCTCTCTCTCTCTCTCTCTCTCTCTCTCACTCTCCTTCTCTCTTAAAAAAAAAAAAAGAAAGAAAATATACCCCTGAGCAAGGTCTGGCACAGAATGAGATAAGACAGAGGAAAAGAGCAGAGGCAGATGCTGTGGTCGATAAGCCAACTTCTGAAAATTAACATAGGTCCTGGAAAGGAAGGTAAGAAAGGGAATTAGAAAATAAATTATACTATAGGCTAAATTTTAAAAGTTAATAAATTGCTAAGTTGAACTAAATTAGTTTTTACTATTAGATAGAAATGAAAATTCATAATAGAGAATAAACTTGGTTTAATGAATAATAGGGAATATTTTTTCACACTTGGACTTTACAATTTGTATACATTTGAATTTAAGAAAATTTAAAATTTTCTTAGTGTCTACTATGACACCCCTATATTTTCATTCATTCATCCAATAAACATTTATAGAAGTATGTATTTTTACAAATATATTGCTAATATTACTGAATAAAATATATATCACCCAAATAGTTTTTTTTTAGTTTAAGTATACTGAGATATTTTGTATGGTATATTGATATTAACATTTTTTTCTTGTTTTTTGAAATTCAAAATTTTAACTGGGTATACTATATTTTTATTTGCTAAATATGACATGCTCTGATAGTCTAAAACTAATGATGGTTTGTTTTTATGATCTTTTGGCTTTATAATGGTGCAAAACAATATGCATTCAGTTGCAACCATACTTGGAATTTTGATCTTTTTTGGGTTATCAGTCTGTGGTGCCGTACACCCTGTGATGTTGGACAGGGGCAGCATCACAATTAGCACAATTAGGAGAATAAACAACTGATACTCTATATGCACTGTGTTAAAAAAATAATGAGATAGCACTTTATTATAAAACAGGTTTTGTGTTTTATGATTTTTGCCAAACCATAGGCTGATGTAAGTGTTCTGAGCATGCTTAAGGTAGGCTAGGCTAAGCTATGATGATTGGCAGGTCCCTATATTAAAAGGATTTTCAATTTATTATATTTTTAGTTTATGATGGGTTTACACCCCAATAAACCTATCACAAGTCAAGGAGCACTTTATTAAAATAAAAGAACAATGAGATATGTCCTCTGTCTTAAAGGAATTTGCAGGTTAATGGACTAATTGTGCATAAAAGTGATTATGAAGGAATATGATAAAACCAGTGATAGAAATAAGTACAGGTTATTATGGAAAAACTGAAGGTTGGACACCTTTCCAAATCTTGGAAGATAGGGTGGGAAGAGAGAAAGAGAGAAGGTTTTATAGAGAAAGTGTTGCTTGAGCTGGGTCACAAAGCATTGGTAGATATTTGACCTGATGAAAAGGAAACCGAAGGAGGATATATCAGGCTATGGGAATAATTTGTGGGAAGTGGGAACCAGTAAAACACAGGTAGCTGGTTCTGGTGGACCTTACATAGACTCCAGGTTACAGAAACTTGATCTTGCCATTTGAATGGTGAGGAGGCCTGGGATAGAACAGAGCAAAGGCAGAAGGTGTTTAGAGGAGGCGGTAATGTATGTATGTGTGTGTGCATGTGTATGTGAAGGCATAAACATATATATATGAATATACTCCATGCACAGCAGGAGATTCATTTAAATATGGGAAGTGTGTGAGAGAGAAGGGTTGGCATCTAGTATTATATGTAGGTTTCCTCTGTGAGTTTTGCGGTGGGTGTCTACTAGAGGTTGAAATGCATCAACTAAATAAGAAATGTTGAATAACTAACCTTTCATACTGGTGAATGTGACCTTATTTTTAAATGTAATTTGCAGAGGTAATCAAGTTAAGATGAGGTTATATTGGGTTAGGATAGATGCTAATCCAATATGAGTAATGTCCTTGTAAGACTAGACAACAGAGGGTGGAGTGCTGGTTCAGTGGTTATGGTGTTGCCCAGCATATGCAAGTACACGGGTACAAACCCCAGCACCATGTACACAACTAAGTGTCACAGCAATGAAAGCCATGTGAAAAACTCAATAAAAATTGATATTCTCTCTCTCTCTGTCCTTCTCTCTTAAAAAAAAGAGAGAGAATAGTGTCATAGGGAGGAGAATGCCATGTGAGGACACAGAGACATGCAGGGATAAAAGCCCTGTGAAGCAGAGATTGGAGCGATGCATTTAGAAGCCAAGGAATGCCAATGACTGCGGACCATCTCCAAAGGCTAAGAAAGAGGCATGGAATAGAGGTTCTTTTAGAGGAGTTTCTGAGAGGAATTCTATCCCCATTACTGTGAGAGAATAAATTTGGATTGTTTAAATCCACCCAGTTTGTGGTACTTTTTTGTGGCATCCTGGGAAACTACTACAGTGGCCAGGGAGCAGTTGACTATAGAAGTCAAGAACCAACTTGGAAAATCTACCTTGAAGCAAGAGCTGGCATAGAATGAAGTGCATTATTGCTTCTCAAAGGAGGTTTTTTAGTCAGACATTTCCCCACTAATCTTCCTCTCCCTGCCCCCAGGAAATTTTAGTAGCACAGGTACATGGTATATTTATACTGTACAGTATATATGTAATATATGTAAATTTGTTCTTTATACATAAAAGGAGTAGAACCATTTCTCTCCCAACATCAAATCAATTTTTGCCTTCTTGGAGGGCAATATTGTCCCTGAGAGGTACTGTTCTAGGTAAATAAGTTTGGATTTTACTTCAGAGAAAATAGGAGCCGTGGAGGATATCTGGGGAAGGTTTGGTATTGATATGTTTGGGTTTGTTCCTTTAATAATATGTCAGGTCCTCTGTCCTACAAAAATTAAAGGACTATAAATCAACTCAGGTTCATATCAAAAAGTAGCATTTTGATTCTCTCACATCAGGGCCATAAGACAATATTTAGAAGCAGAAGTCCTGCTTCAGGGAGGACCATCGAGGCTCCCTTCTGCTCTCCAAAACCAAGAGCTTAGAATTTGCTTGGCAGAACCACTCATTACTAGAAGTGGATTTCAGCCCAGATCTGGGGCAAGGGCCTGTTAGTACCTGGCATTTTAGCACAAAGGCGCTGTCCAAGGTAGCATTCTCTCAGAACTTCCTGCCTCTGATGACTGTGAGCAAAGAGACCCTGCACCTGTCTTATTAAATAAGGTTGGAGTGTGTGTGAAGGGGGAAGGGTGGGTGAGGTCTCTAAGCAATGGCATCTGACTGACTACATAAGGGCCAGGGTTCCCCTCTCATGATGTTACAGACCAGGTGTACTAAAGCCCACACTCACACTCAACACCTAGGATGAAATTGGAGTAAAGACAGATCAGCTCATTGCACAGCAAGTGAGGAGCAACTGCTGCCTTGCGTTATTTTAATGTGACTGAGTGAGCACTGGTTTTCCTAAGGCCCAAGTGCCATGGATTATTGTGACTAGGTGGGCTGTTCTTTCCTTATCCTCTAAAATAACATTGAAAGAACTCACCATTATCATTGCAATTTCAGTTTGTAAAAGCTTGGGGGAGATGATAGTATCAGTAATCATGCCAGAGAGGAGAATAGGAAAGAAAGGTCATTACCTAGCAAACCTTTACCTAGAAGAAGATTAGATTTAATCTTTGTAAAATGCCCCACAGGCTGTATGACCCCTCAGAGAAAAGGGTGGTCCTTGAAGCTGACAAGTTGCTTTTCTCTAGTATCCCAGGGACTGGTGAGATGAACAGGCACCCCTGGGCTTTGTGGTCAGCCACTGTCACATTTTTCTATCACAGAGAACTCCCATGTGTTGGGCAATATGCAGAGGCTACCTGAAACAGAGCTTTTAGTGAAAAAGGGAAAGACCCTTTATTTAGTCAGAATTCAAAAAAATTCACCATGCAAAGTTGTTCTGAGAGCCATTCTGTTGCTGTTCTCTTACATCCATCAAAGCTTTTCTTGTACATTGAAAAAGAGAAAAGTTTAAGAAAATGTTTCTGATCAGTCTTTATTTGCATTCTAGTAAAGCTATAATTTTGCAACCATCATGTTGATTTGCAAAATTAAAAAACAAAAAGCAGTTTGTAGAATGATTATCTTCCAAAGGGCACGCAGCATGGCCTGAGAAAGGGATGGGAGATGTCAAGAATATAAAGGGGACCATAACGACTTTAGCTGGGCCTTTCCTCTTTCTCCTTTTTCCTTCTGTCATCCCCATTGAGAGGTAGGGAGCAAGGGAAAGAGTCAAACCACATCAACTGCATAGTACGCAGGCCCAGCTCTGGTTGACCTTGAGGTATGACTCCCTAGGGGTGCAGGGAGCAGAATACACTTGTGCCAGAGGGGAGACCACCTTCTGGAACCTACTTGGAGCATGTGAAAATTGAGAAAGATATGTCAACAAAGACTCAAGAATTAAGTGGACAAAAATGTAGGGGATGGATAGAAATACCTGTTTAGAGCGAAGAAACCTATAGGTACAAAAAATTTGAGGCTCAAGACATAAATCCCAGATAAGTGAGGGTGGGGGAGAGTGTTTGTGGCCAATCACACTTTGTTCTTTCAAAGAAACATGACACAAAGCACAGATTGATTGCATTTTCACCAATGTGACCTGGTTTATCATGGTATCAGGAACAACCTTGAAAAGCAAAAAAATGTAGCCTCTGTGAATCAGAGGAAGCAGGGACAGTTTCCTCCTTTTTGCCTCATATGCTGGAGACATGCTGCCTGTGTTCAGATGTTAATCAGTTTGTGGTGGTGAACTCCACCACCTGCCATCACCAACAGCTACTCCTGAGACTGGACGCCCAATTTCCAAAGTTCAGAAAAAAGTCGAAGGTTCCAAAAAGTTCACTTTAAATCACTTTGAGCTTTAGGAAGTCTTTTTTTGTGTGTGCTTAAAAAGCAGAAGTTGGCAATTAAACTTCAAGATCTAGGAGGCTAAGAAAAAAATAAGCAGAAGAGATTTAAAGGGTAAAAACTATGGAAATTTCATCTTTCTCTGCCAGCTGACTCCCATCATGTGCCTGTTGGTTCCCATCCCCCAGATGGCCCATCTCAGTCTCAACATTGATACATTCATTCTTTCAGGACAAAGCACCACCGTCCTTGTGATCTGTGCTTCCCTGCCAGCCAGCTGGGAGCTGCTCAGCTCAAGGCCACTGGGCAGACAGACTGGGCTCTGTGAGGAGGTGCCCCTGGGTGTGCTGACCTTGCTTTATCATGTCAGATTGGCTGGGTCTTCCAATGAAGTGGAAGTCTCGGAAACAGTGTTGAATCAACAGAAGAGTTTCATGGTGAGCTGAGGCAGCTCCCTTGTCCCAGTTAGCAAGCCAGATCCTGCTCCAAATGTGAACCTAGTATTCTAAAACAAATCAGTTAACTCCTCTGGATTTCAATTTGCTCCTGTGTAAAATGAACCTGTGGCCACCTGTTGCCTTCAGACCAGGTTATTAGGAAGGTCAAAGAAGGCAATATTGGGTATCTATTAGAGACATTTCCCTAGTGCCATGCTGGGGGTGTGTAGATAAGGCTCTCTGATTGCATGCCTCTTCTTCGTAGGCCTCAGTTTAGCAGGAAGCAATGTTTACCCAGACGTCATCTGAAGTTCAGATAATCCAGGGAGAAGGTGTGCAATGAGAGAATAATGCCCGATGTGAGTGACTATGTCACAGATACGTCAGGGAGCCAGGTTTGCTGGAAGAGGAGAGGGAGCAAGTGCTCCTTCAGTTGGCCCCTAGATAGGAGAGGATACATGGAAAGGATAAGGAAAGGAGGAAGGAAAGAGCCCCCAATGAACCACAGTTTAGGTGGGGATGGATCCTGCCATTCTTCAGAAGTAAAGACTGAAATCAATGCAAGAAGAAGATATTTTAGTCCATCCTGCTTGTTAGGCAGTTTTATGCCATGAAAAGACACATCTTATTAAATTCTATAAAATCCCAAGCCCATGTGCATGGAGCAACATTATTGACACTTAATCTGTGTCACTGGCTATTACTCACATTTTGCTCATTAGAACTCCCCTGACAAATGATCTCATTGTAGTTTATTCCTCAAAACACTTCTTGCCTGATGATCTTTCAAACCTTTAATACAGAGCTTCCTAGCCTGTATGACACCTCACACTGGTAACTACCAGAAGGTTACCTGTACATAAAACTGTAACTCCCCAGGGGCCTGGGGCAGTGCAACTGTTGATCCCCAAAAGCCAACCCTTTATTACCCTAATCTGCATGTGCCACGATGAGAGAAAACATGGTTGGAAAGCATTATTTTGATTCATTTTCTGCAATATCTAAAGAAAGCTTTCTAAATGAACATTTTTTTCTATGTAGTCATTAACTTTCAACAATGCTTATTACCTGTACAGTAAAGTTTAAACTCCTCAGGATGGCAGTTGTGAACATACTCTTTAGGATTTGGCACTTGCTCTCCTCCTTAGTACTGTCTTCTGGTCACCTCAGGTTGCAGGCTGTTTTCTGAATGCAACATACACTATTCTAATCTCTGCTTTTGGTGTACAATGTCCCTTCTGCTTGAAATAGCCTTCTTTCCTGGTTCTCATGGGATTTTCCTCCCTTCCTTTGAAATTTCTCTTCAATCTTGTCTCCTCTGGGCAAATGCCCCTGAATTTCTTAGCCTCTGCTAAGCTTTTCATGTTCTGGTGTTCTGGAACAAGACTGGACCTTGCATATCCCATCTTACAATACTTATCTCATTGCTGTGATTATTTGTCGACCTGGCTATTTTTCTACATTATAATTAGCCCCAGGAGGAAGGACTCTGCATGTATCTTGAAAATTGTAAGTGTTTAATAAGTACTTACTGGAGAATAATTGACCCTTCTATGATGGCATGAGAGAAACTATCTGGGCATAAAATGCAAACAGATGGACAATGGTGAATCACAAAATTAAAGTAATCACTGCCTTTCATTGGGAATCTACTGTGTCAATAACTACTGGGAAACATCATATGCCCACTTTGTAGTTGCCTTAATAACTGTATGAAGAACTGCTTCCCTCAATTTTACATATGACAGAAATAAGGTTGAGAGAGATCATATGATATCCTAAATTCATATAATTTCTTATCACAGAGATGAGTTTCCAGCAAGTTATTTCTGATTCCAATGCTGGAGCTCTTTCTTCTCTACCATGGTTTTCAAATGCATATTGAGGTACATTTTGAGTACATGTTCTTTACCTGGACACATTGATGCTGTGATGGTTAATTAGTATGACTGCATCAGGAAACATTTTTTTGTGTGTCCATGAGGTTGTTTCCAAATATGATTAGCATTTGCATCTGTGGCCTGTAGAATAGATGGTCTTCCCTAACGGGGGTGGGCATCATCCAGTCCTCTGAGAGTCTGAATAGAACCAAAAGATAGAGGAAGAGGAATTCGTCCCTTTGCTTCTTTATGCCTGCCTACTCGAGTTGGTACACTGGCCTTCTCTTAACTTGATTCTCTGGATTCTGACTATATATAATATAATATAATCCTGAATTATATTGCTGGATTTCCTGGGTGTTCAGCTTATAAATGTCCCATTTTGGGACTTCTCAGTCTCCTTGGTCATGTAAACTAATTCCTTATAATAGATCTCTGTATATAAGATGTTTTATTATATATAAAGAGATCTATACATGATATATTTTTGGTTCCATTTCTCTGATGAGTCCTAATTCATATCCACATTCGTACCTGGATGTTTTTGTGCTTGGAGTCTTCCATGTCTTTTGCTTCCCTCACTTCTTGCTCTTCCCTCCTCTGGCCAACCAATCCCACATTAGTGTTTTGGCAACTTTGGATCTGATTCTAAAGCAGGCTGTGGGCTGGGCACTAATTATGTGTTGACTATATCTCATCTATATTTCTTTCAAGAATCTCTCATGGAAAAGCTGAGCATGGATTTTTTTTTCAGAAATGGAAGCAAAACAGCAAATCACAGTGGGAAGGGAGAGTAAGGAGGTGTGGACACCTGGAGGCTGTGTTTTTCAGAATACTGAGCCTGAACTGAAACAGAGGGATGAATTGTGGCCTGAAGATAAGGAAACTGCAATGGCATGAGGGAGAGAGGGAGAGAGGAAGGCTTAAAAGATCAAAAGTTTGAGATTCCTGATTAGATATGGGCAACTTGAGAGACCTTAATAATTTATTCTATAAATTAATGTGTCAGGAAGGGCACGGGGACAGTTAGGACCAAATTTCTCACTTTGAGGGGCTTATACTTGAGTAGAAATTTTCTATCCAAAGAGATGAACAGTGTTTTAGGCCAAGAGCAAAGCTGAGAGTTCTGAGGAGGCGGAGGAGGAGGAGAAGCTTGGTGTTGGGAGAGCAGAGGGTGCGTGGGGCTTAGAGTAGAGGCCTGGGAGCAGGGCTGGTGGGAAGGACCTTTACAGCCTCCTCCAGACTTTATTTTCTGAGAGATAAGGTCTCATTTAAGGGTTTTATGGGGGTCAGAGAAAAGTACCATGACCAAATTTGTACCTTTGCACACAGATAACTGTGATCATAGCGAGGAACCCACTGGAGTGGGGATAAGCTGGATGGCGAGGGAGCAGGCCTTGAAACCATGCGAGTGCAGTCTCGTGGCTGTTCCTCCAGGTTGGGCCTAGGAGGATGGGTTGTGCTAGAATAGGGTGGTCCACCTGTAGATGGCTGAGAGCTGGCCAAACACAGTCACCTGCCATGGAAAGCTTCCTGCCTGCCACCATCCCACACCACTCAGGTTCACTGCTCCTAAGAACTTGTTTCTATCCCCCCGACATTGATTGCCTTTTCCCTCCCCACCACGATGGGGAGAAGGCAAGAAACTTTGCCACACTAGGAAAATAAACATAATGTTTTAAATTAGGAAAAGGATAAGATGTCTTTCAGCGATGATTAAATCCTTTCCCCTTCTCCTAGGAAACCAAGACAAATACATTTAGATGGGAGCAGTGTTGACAAAGTAAGTAAAAGCTGGACATAGTGGCACACATCTGCAATCCCAGTGGCTCAGGAGGTTTAGGCAGGGTTGTGAGTTCAAAGCCAGCCTTAGCAACTTAGCAAGATCCTGACTCAAAATGAAAAAAATAAAAAGGGCTCGGGATGTGGCTAAGTGGTTAAGAATTCCTGGGTTCAATCCCTGATACCAAAAAAAAAAAAAAAAAATTAAAAAAAAAGAAAAAATGTAAGTAAAAGAAGCCATCTAGGATGAGAGTATAGATCATACAGGTGGCAATCACTGAGAGCACCGGAGAGGCAGGCGCAGGACAGTTGCACCCGAGGACCACAGGGAAAGTGCATCTGAGAGCAAGGCTGGCATGGTAATAACTCACAAACTGAGTCATGCAAGATTCTTCATGTTGTTTAGGCCTTTTATATTTCAGACATCATTTCCCAGTAACAACAGCCAACATTAACATACTGACTTTGTGCCAAACATATTTCTAAATACTTTACCTTTATTACTAACTTAATCCTCTCGGTAACAGATGAGGTAGGGACACTCTCCATCCTCATTTTATAGGTGAGAAAACAGAGACCCAGAACAGATCAATTTTGGGAACCAGCAGTGTCAAGATTTGATTATAGGCAGTCTGGCTCTAAGACTGACTCTCCTAATCACTTAATCTACTGCCTCTTACATTCAGTTCTTCATTAAACTTTCTTTGCAGAGTACTTGTATTTTAAATCTTTTATTTCTAGATGGAGATACGACATTCATCAATATTCCATTAAAGGAAATTAGCTGGCACAATTCAAAGAAAAAGGAATGGACAGAGGTTCAACTTCTAGTCAGTGGTTAGCTGATGGCATGTTTGTCACCCTCCCTAGGTTTTCAACCTCTTGAAGGTAAAGGGTTCTGTGTTTTCTGTTTCTCTACAGAAGCTGGTAGAGGTTTTTGCATAAAGGAGGTACTCACAGATGTCCATCAGTCAATTCCTCACTGCACTTCCTTCCCTAATTTAGCAATCATAACCACAACAAGCATTTGTCAGAGTCCTCAAGCTGCTCCCATTGCCACCCTCCCATGGAGTGGAGTTGTCACTGGCAAATGTCTGTCCAACCAAGGACAGCATTTCCAGACTCTTTGCATCCTACTGGGGCTATTTGAAATTCTGGCAATAGAAATGAGTGGAGAAGTTACTTAATCCATGCTCATGAATATACAGTGATTTCTTTAAACAATAATAAAAAATGGTGTCCTGCTTTGCATACGACCTTTGGTCACGTAGCTTAACCAGAGGCAGAAACCCCCTCAGGACTAGTCTTTGTCCTGATTTAGTTCAGTTGTCACCATCTTGTCTTCATCAAGCCATTAGGACACAGGAGGGCCCATGTTCTGAATGTCAGAGAGAATGGTGGCCCCACAGTGCTTCTCTGACAAAGGGCCATTGTATAACCAACCATCATTTCATTCCTTCCCAGCGGCCGTTCTGCCTCCTGTTCTTTTTCGGCTGGCCCTGTGAGGGAAATTTCTGTGTTTAAATCCACTGTCCATTCTTCTCCCCAGGTGTTTTTGCCTTTAAAATGCATTGGGTCTTTGAATTCAGACTGATCATAGTTTTTGCCAAAAGAATAATCATCTCCAAGCAGCTCAGCTGGTCACTTCATTTCTCTGGCTGGCTGAGGAAAGTATTATTATTAGACAATTTTTCTTCTAAGGGGAAAGAGCAGAGATTTGTTCCTCTGTTCAGGTCTCAAAAGAAGGTGAAAAATCTACTTTTTCTGGTGGCCTTTGTGTCTGAACACCCCTCACAGTGGAGGAGGAAGTCGTCATTGACCAGGATGGTGGGTTTATTGATGGAGATCATATATGAGAGGCTTCTCCTGACACAGCTCTGCAGCTGGTGCCCTCCCTGGCTCCTCAGCATGCATCCATTATGGGCTTTTGCAGAAGGCTCCCGGAATCAGAACAGCAGAGTTGACAGGGAAAAATCTCCATATTCTTCACACACTCCTGCTGAGCTCTGCTTCGGAAATGTGTCTTTTACCTCTCCGTAATTATTTCTTCCACTTGAACAGGATATTATCTTTACAAAGAGGATCATGCCAAGGGTTTCTCACAAAGCGCTGGTGAAATCAGTAGGGCAGAAATATTACCCGAAATATAGAAGAGGAAACTGAGGAAAGATAAAGCAACATGCTTAAGGTAGCGCAGCTTCCAAAACAGGTAGCAACTAGATTCCTTTATACCTTCTTACATCATGGTGTCACTTCTTACAGAAAATAAGATGAATGTGTGAACTTCCTTAAATTGGAGTCCTCAAGCCCAGCAAAGAGAAAAATCTCATTCTAATCATTACATTTCCATTCATAAAACTGCAACTAGGTCTGCCCAAGGCACTTCAGAATAATGTTATATATATTGTAATAAGCAGGTGAAGCTGGGTAAGGGAAATGTCATCTTTTTCCTAATAGAATATACTTGAAAATATAGATGAACTAATAATATCTGGGACTTGCTTTAAAATAGAGGGGGTTAGTGGTGGACCTAGATGAAACAAAATTAGCCACTGATGGATCATTGCTGAAGCTGTCTTAGGTTATACCTGGGTTATGTTGTGTTCTGTGTATTTTTACATATTTGAAAAATCTCAAAACAAAATGGTAAACATATAAAGAGGTATTGGTAGGTAGAGAAGGCCCTATATTTGGAAATGTGAGGTAGAAATAGCAGACCATTTGGTGAGCAAATTAAAGACCATATCAGATATAATGATTCCTGCAACCCCTAGCACCAAATGCTGACTCTCATTTCATTTTTATTTTGGGGAGATAAATTTCTCCCTACTTAACTAAGTTAGGCAGGAGTAAGTACTTCTTGCCCCTATAAGCTTTCATTTTTTTCCAGTAATGTTTTATTTAGTTTTAAAGTTGCACCAAGATGTTTTGATGAGCTGGTCATGGAGCATACTTATATGCAAAGTGCACTCATGCAGAAGGGGCCACTAAGGATCCAGCCCTGAGAACTTTTATTCCTGAGACAAAATACAAATGCCTTCTTGGGAGAAAATAATTGGATGTAAAAGAAAAGCACCTAGGAATGTGAAAAGGAAGGAGAAGTGTCAGTTAATAGGCCATATTTGAGTAACAGGAAGGGTAGGAGCCAGGATCTGGGAGCTGTTACCAGAGGGGAAGGTGGAGACGCTGTAGGAAGACTTCACCATCAGTCTTAACTACCAGTGACCTTGAGCAGTTGCCAATGTCTCCAGATGTGTGAGGCTCAAAGTGCCCAGAGCCAGTTCTGCTAGACAGGGCTAAATCATTTTAACATATCACTTATCTCACTGGCGAAACACAGGTCGTAAGTCTCTGTGTAGGTGTTGTGTTCTCATGGGCTCCAGGCAAGTCTGGTAGGTCCTGGGGGGTGAGAGGCTGCACCTTGCAAAACCTACCTCTGAGTTCCTATGAGTTTTTGTCCCCTCGTTTCTTTAATTTAAAAGAATGATTATTTATGAAAACAGTTCATCCAGCAACATCTTATCTTACATTGTGGGAAGCTGTGGCTTCAGACAAGGTAGTGCTGTTAGCCCAGCAGGTTAGGAAGCAAGATTTAAGCTGAAAACCATTAAAGTTTTTTTTTTTTTGTTTTGTTTTCATTTTGCCCAAATGCATGGTTTCCTTTAACTTAAACCTGTAAGAATATTATTCATTCTTTTGTTATCCCCCCAAACAACTAGTTTTAATTTAATTGAATAGTCTCATTAGAGACAGATTCTGGTTTCCTGTTTGACAGTGACATTTTGCGGTTGGTGGTTTCTGAATTAAAATTGAGGAAAAAGCCCCTGTACTCTCCAAGGAAGGCCTTGGCACCCAGGTACATTGGCTCTGACAGGAGCCAGACTTGTTGCTAATAAGTACTGCCTCTCTATTGATTACATGCAAAGAGCCTTCACTGCATCCCACATCCATCATCTCCTTGCATCCTCAAATGATCTGAGATTATCTCAAGTGGGCCTTCTCACCACTATTCAGAAGATGGCATAATGAAGACCAAGAGGGGTGGCAAGTAGCCAAGAGCTCATTCCTGATGCTGCTCCCATGTGCAGGATGGTTGTCCCTCCTTCCTTTTTGACTGCAGGCTCACTCCCCAACAAATCCATCTTCTTACTCTTCTCCTTGATTACCAGAGGATGACACAGAGACCACTGCGTGAATGCGTAACTTTGGAATCCCAGCATCATCACATCGCCAGTGTGACCACCTGCACTTATGGTAACTTTGCTGCATTTCACATCCCCAGGACTGGGTATTAGCTAAATGTCAAACTTAGAGGTTGTGGAACATTCCACTCTGCATCCTGGGGAGCCTCTGAGAACTCAATATTCATTCTAGGTTGAGACAGCGTTCTCCTAATGCGCCACTCAAACATAATTTGTCAGCAACTGTCTGCTGCATTTTGTTTTGTTCACAACCCTCAGTATGACCTTTGGGGGAGCACATCAGAGCAGTGAAGAATGAATGGGCCGGTTTAAGCATTAGCTTGGAGTACCATGTTCAAATTTTAGCTCTACCTTTTTTTTGTGTGTTTTAAGAGAGGGATAGTAAGAGAGAATCAATTTTATTTAGTTTTTCATGTGGGTTTTGTTGCTTTGACACTCCTTTGCGTACGTGGTACTGGGGTTTGAACCCTTGTACTTGTGCATGCCAAGCAAGCGCAGTAACCTCCGAGCCACGGCTCCAGTCCTGGCTATTTAATAGCTGTGCAACCTTTGGTGAGTTACTCTTTCTCAGTCTCTATTGCCACAGCTATAAAAAATGTAAAGGAAAGAAGAGGGAGATCAGTAAAGTAGAAGGGAGTTTTGAGAGGGAGGAAAGAGGGACTGGACGAGGGAGGAACTGTGGAATGAAACTGACAAAATTCTATGTACCTATAAGAATATACCACAGTGAATTCCACCTTTATGAATATCTATAAAGCACCAATTAAAAATAATAAATAGAAGGAAAACCAATAGAATAGAGAAAGGGGAACAAGAGGAGAGAGGCAAGGAAGTAAAGAGGAAGCAGTGGGGACTGCAATAGAGCAAATCATGTGTGATCATGTCCAAATGAACCCTACTATTAAGTATAACTATAATGCATTAAAACATTTATAAAAAGAAAGGAGTGAGAGTAAGACTCTTCATAGGATTGCTAGGGTACTCAAAAAGCACAATATGTGTGAAAATACCTGGAACAATATAATAAGGCTAGTAGTGACAATACATGCATGTTTTTGAAGAAGTTGGAAGTTGGGATGGTTTCTCTTACTCTGCCTTTGGGAGGCTGAAGCACCCTTAATTAAAATAAAAGCAGAGACCTGGAGCAGTGGTTCAGCAGTTGAAGAACTTGCCTGGCATGTGCGAGGACCCAGGTTCAAATCCCAGAAACACATACACAGCTAAGTGTCAGAGAAACAAAAGCCAGATGAAATAAATAAATACAACTGATTCTTTCTGTGTCTCACTCTCTTCCTCTTTCTTTAAAAAAATAAATAAAAGCAGAAATTTCTTGGAGGATAGGGAGAGAATTTTGAAAACACTCTAGGATCAGAGTTGAATATTGTTACAATGATCACATAAACTTTTGATTGTGATAAAATTAATATAGCATGGAGGAATAAAGATCCTTGGAAAGGTAAGAAGATTTGAAAAAAAAATATTGCTTAGTGCTAAAATGCAGAGGGCTGGAAATTTTGGAATTTTGGTTGAAAATTTTGGCCCCATGCCTGTCTTAAGAGAATGATCCAGGGTGAACCTGATTCTAGGGGACAAGATGTGCATGGAACGCAGCCTGCTCCCTCAGATGCTAACATAGAGAAAACATGACTTATAGAAAGAAGGATAGAATGAAAGATTAGGCCACTGCATGGCCTCTTGACCACAGAGGGACAAAAGCAGAGACAGCATTGTAGCGGACACACATCCTTAATACTTCTAGAAATGCTTCAAATACCTCTGCAAATCCAGCATTTTACACCTACAAAACATGATGTAATACTTTTTTAACTCACACCAAGGTCAAGATCACTCAATGCATATTGATTGAGCACCTTTTATATACCAGACACTATTGTAGATTTGTGGAAAATGGGAGGAACAGCACCAGCATGGTCCTGATTTTTATGGACTGTGCAATCTGTTAGAACAATAATTGTCGTTTGGGGCTAGAGAGAAAACAAATATGAGGCTGTTGCTGAGGAAACGGGAGAATTGCAAGGAAAAACTTCTTTGGGAAGTGGCTCATTTTAGGGAATTATTTGTGATGGAGTTTAGATTTGAACCTGGGGTCACTCTGCCAGAGTCACAGTCCTTTCAAATTAGGTTGCACTAGATCATGAGAAGGGTAAAGAAGTCAAGCTCTCATCATCTGCTGGCCTCCTCGCATCATTATTAAGAACCAGGTGTGGAGCCAAGGTGTCCGCGCTTGACTGGTTTATTGAGGGCCTGATTTATGCCAGTCATGGTAGAAAATGCTGGACCTAGAACAACGAATGCGATGCAACAGCTGCTTTCAAGGAGCTCAGTGGAGGGGTAAGAGAACACTGCAGTTTGGTGTTATGTGCAGCGATACAGGAAAAGGGCGGTGAAAGAACCTAGAGAGAGGGGGCAGTTAGCTGAGCCTTGAGGGGCCTCAAAGACTTCTGGGGGGACATGAATCTGTCAGATCTCGTGGGTGCATTATATTAGAATAAAATAGGTAATGAGTAATGGAATGTTTCTGGCAAGAGGAACATCTCCTACCCAAACCAGCAAGTAAGAAGAGCTGTGCTGTTTTCAATAATCTCCAGAGAAGTCATCAATCACTGGGGGTAGAGCAGAGGGAAGAGCTTGGGAGAACAGAGCTGATATGTGAAGAGTCAAGTCAGAAAGGCTCCCAATAAGCCCAACTGAGGACTTTGGACTTGGTCCTGGAGGAAAATAGGGATCTCTGAGTAGTCTGAAGCAAGGTGGGGTAGAAGGGAGGAGTCAGAGGCCCACAAAGAGTTCCAAGAATTTATGGTGAAGCGGAGGATGTGGGCTTTAGCATTGGACAGATTAGGGTCTCTGTCTTTGCCATGCTCCTTATAGGCTACGTGACCTCTGAACCTCCGTTTTTTCCCCTCTGTAAGATGATGATGAGAAAGGTACTTCCTCCTTAGGCTGGTATGAGGATTTAATGATATGCAAATGCCCAGCACAGTGCCAACACAGTTACTTAACTGTGTTGATAAGTGAAAGATGAAAACGTGAGCTAGAATTTTCATGACTTCTGGTTATGCCAGTGACAGCTTTTTATCCACCCACATTTTATCATCGTGCTTCTTAGAGTAAGTAACATCCTTAGAGACTCCAGCCTCCTTACCCAATATCTCCTTTGTTGGCATAATTTGAAGGTGAAAAGAAAACAAGGGGATAGTCCCCCTGCCCTGTTGGTTCTGTTTGTTTGAGACTGGAATAAAGTGGAAGTGTTTTCAGTCCAGCTCACACTCAGAGGAAGAAAAATGTGAGAAGGCAGATTGGGTGAGGGGAGGGGGGCTCTGTCCCTTCTTCATCTGTCTCTGTGCAAAAACACAGCCCTGGCACTTCCTTAGTGCTGTCAGTGTTGGCTGGGATTGTCATTGATCTGGGAGAGTGTGGAGGCTGCCAGCCCAATAGCGAGCCAAGAAAAAGGCTCACAGGAGAGATCTTCCTTTGTTTTAGAGTTTAGAGATATCTCTAAGGACAACCAAGGAATGTCCAGCTTCTGTGTTTAGCGTGCACCATTGCAGTCTTTCGGCATATTTTTCCAAATCCAAGCAACCCCTTAACCCCTCACCACTCATATTTGTGTCTCTTGTGTGTCGTTAGTCTCATCAGGGGAACCTCTCTAGTGAATGGGGCATGCTAACTAAATACCTTCAATCAGATATGCTTTGTTCTGCTTCTATGAAGAATCTGTGTAATAACAGTTTATTGACAAGTTAGGAGCAAAGAAAACAGAGTTTATAAGTGAATAGTGATTTTACCATTCCTTTCTCAGGAACTCAGTTGAACTCATAAAAACTAGTAGCTGCTCCTGCTTATATTGAAGATCAGTAAGAGTCCTAAAGAGTAGGGTTGTATTTCAGATAAATGGAGTGTCCTTATTGGACCACTGAGCAGTGCAGTTGAAGGAAAAAGAAAAAGTTCAATAATATCAAAAGCCCAATATATACGTACTCAGGAACTCAGGAGTTAAGAGTGAGTGTAGCACCAAGGAAAAGCACTTTAATCTTCCTATTCTTTGCTGTCTTTCTGCTTTTCAAACTTCTTTCCATGTATGTTCCTATTTTGTTCCCATCTCCAGCTTCATTATTTATTTTGCTTAATTATTATTTTTTTTCCAATACTGAAGAGATGGAACCCAGGGATGCTTAACCACCGATCCACATACCCAGCCAAAAAGCATTTTATTTTTGAGCGTATTTCATTAATTCACTGGGGCTGGCTTTGAACTTGCAATCCTCCTGCCTTAGCCTCCTGAGCTGCTGGGATTACAGGTGTGTGCTATTGTGCCCAGCTTGCTTGACTATTCTTTCTTTTTTTTTTTTTTTAAGAGAAAAGGACAGTGAGAGAGACAGAATCAATTTTTATTGAGTTTTTCACATGGCTTTGGTTGCTCTGACACTTAGTTGGGTTTGAACCTGTGTACTTGCGCATGCCAGGCAAGTGCTGTAACCCCGAGCCACCGCTCCGGCCTCCTGCTTGACTTTTCTTAAAGCATGAGTGATTTCAACATTTTTGCTTTATCTTGTTACCATTTTTATGTACTTCCATGGGGGAAGTACCACAGGGATACTCACCCATTACAACAAAGAGGTAGAAAACCCAACTCAAAGGAGAGTTATGGGGTTATCTTAAGGAAATATGAAATGAGCCACAGCTTAATTACTTAGCAAAGATGATTGAGTAATGGATTAGGAACCAGGGTGAGATACAAAGGTATGGGATCCAGAGGACCTTAACTCTTAGGAGATTTACAAGTGATCAGGCATAGCTGGTGTGGCCCGTAGCTCTGGGGCATCTCTTTGAAAATTCAATATTTGTAGGTGGCAGAGTAACGGAGAAAATGCCCCTTTACAGGATTTGTGTGGCCATTACTGGAGGTGAATCAACCAAAGGAGAAGCTAGGAAGATGTAGAAATATGGATCCATTCCCAAGCTGATGACTTGGGTTTAATTCCCCTGCAGAGGGCGCCCTAGGTAGAAGTTGAGGGGGCAGATTCAGTGGAGGCAAAGGAGAAAGGAGGGAGGACTGCAAGGGGGCAGAGACAGGGGTCAGGGAGGTGGGTGGGGTTGTTGCAGTGACAAAGCTGAGACAGGAGACTTCTTGTGAGTTGCTGCCTGAAAAGGACCAAGAGGGAGAGAAAATGCTTTGTCCCTTACTCATATGGACTGGTGAACTCAGTCCCAAAGGAGGCATGAGAGACTGGCTCTTGCCCTGCTGCTGTCATGTGGCAGCAGTGGGATTGGAGAGGTGTCATGCAAAGTGGCTTTATAGGTTGTGGACATTAGTGAGGAGGATAGGACTGCTTCTGGACACACATGACCCACCTCCAGGAATTTCCAACGTTCCTCTAGAGAAGGTGAAATCTGACATTACTGGGGACTGGGGCAAGAAGCCACAGACTTTGGAGTTTACTGTTAACTTCAGAGTGATTTGCTGGTACTATGCTGGTGCAGTAAAAGCATATTGCACGGGTAGGTAGTATTCCAGAAGGAAATAATCATGCAGGTTGGCTGAACAGTCAGATAAGAAGCATCTTTTTGTTTAGGTTTATTTGGGGCATTTTTTATTTTTCATTCCAATCATCTTTGTTTCTTTAGAAACTTCTATGCTGGAAACCAAAATATTTCCTTAATTTCCCTTTCAAACTCATCAATTAAATTTACTTTACACCTGTACAATTTTGTTCCTTTTTCTTTTTTTCCACAATGGCACTTTTAAAATCACTGGTTGGTTTTGTTTGGCACCAACTGTTAGCATTGAATTACCTTACATGATTCTTGTGCAAATATTATATAAACTTTTATAATAGATTGCCACTGAAGCTCCAGGTAGCATTTATCATCCTAGGACCTGTTCCCTTTGCAGTTATGATTCCATGGGTAATTTTCAACATAATACAAGTAGACAGAAGGACAAAAATGGAGCAAGGAGCCCAGACTCAGGATTGTATCCCATTTTATGCAGAGCTATATAAGGTTGTATTGCATGTGGTATAACCTGAACCTCAGTTTCCCCATCTGCAGAGTGGGGCTAATGATAGTCTCCATATTATAAGGTCATAGCAGTGACAGGCACCCAGGGAAGCTCTATGATGGCTTTTGAAGGAAGAAAGGATCTGTTTCAGCCCTATGCGCTAGGTTCAGAATTCCACAGAATCTTTCAGAATTCCACAGTTTCTGTCCAGGGACAGAATGGTCTTTTTAGCTGACATTTGAAAAGGAGGAATTGCATTGATATAGTGATGTTACATGATGTTCTTGCAAGGGCTAGAGTCTGTTGGGTTTAATTGCACACACATCTGGAATCAAAAGCTTCCATGCAATAGTTGAAGGATGGGCTTGTGGCCAGACACTTTCTAACATCAATCCTGATACATCAGTTTGGACATAATTTAAAACTTTTCTAATCACCCCTCTCTTCTGTGCAAAAAGACTGCAGTGCCCTCGCCCCTGCCTCCTGCCTTACAGGTTCTTTGAAAGGGCCAACTACATTCCTGTTTCCTTCCCACTGTGCTTCTACACTTTAAATTCTATGCCAACATTACAGTGGTTTAATCAGGTATTGGAACATGAAGGTGTGATGTCTTGTGGTGTTCCAAGAGCACATTGGACTTTGGGCTTTTCTTCACAGTGTAATAAATTACCAGGAACTGGAAGTTCTTTTGACACTTCCAGACAGTGAGGAATGATACATCAAATCGTTCCGCTTGATGTGGTCATCCTTTGAAAGAAGAATTGGTAAATCTGGGTAGTTGTTTGGGACAGTATGTGGTTAGTGGAGTGCTCATGTGTTGGGAAACAAGGTGCTAAAGTTTATTGAGCAGCTTCTGAATGCCATTCACTGCCAGGTGATTTCCACAAGCTAGTTTAGTTTTTCACAGCAACCTTGGATTCAGGGTCTTTTCATTATTTATAAAGTGTACACTTTTGTACAAATCATTTAACCTTTCTTACCTTTGGTGTTCTTCTCAGCAGAGTGATAACCTCTACCTTATGCACTGTGAAAACCAAATGAGCTAATGCCAAAGTGCTTTATACACGGTAGTGCCCTGTAAATATTAGCTATTGTTATGAATGAAAAGAATTCTCAGACATAGAAATCTGACCTGTTTTGTTATTTCTAAAACCTCTTAGCACCATGAATTTGTATAGTAGGAATGGTGCAGGAAGGGGGCTAGCTCATGTTTTTTGGAGTCTTTCATTTATTGGCAGAGGTTCAGAGTATCTGTTGCAGAATCTATATAAATGTATAATTTCCTGTTTCTTTAAGGTGTCATCTTTAATGTCATAATACATATGAAAAAAGGAAGCTTGGGGAAGAGTTACTTGTATAGCAATCTTAACTCCAACATTGGAGCCTGTGATAAGAAGGCCTACAACCACCACATGAAAATGCCCAAGTTTTTCATTTTTAATAACAAGAACTTTTTCTTAAGAAAAACATATCCATAAGGTAACATCTCTTCTCTGTCTCATTCCTTTATGATGAAGACAAAAATAAACACCTTTTCTCTTGATCATGATGTTTTTCCAGTTATTTATTTATTTATTTGAGAAAATTGTCCTCCAAAGCACTTCAATCAAATCTTCTTTTGTATTTCCCCTCTCCAGTGTCTGCTCAGTCAGGCGACGTCCGTGCCACTGCAAATTGCTCGTAACTAAAGAATCAGAACCTTTGCTGTAGTTTATTTTCTTTTATCTACTTTTTGGTGCTTTCAAAATCCTAGCACTGATGGCATGAGAGGTGAACTTTTTTCCTTCTCAGCTTTGGGATAAAATATGCTTTGCCTAAAGCATGCTCCAGGCATTTTTCTTTGTACCTTCAAGATGGAAGGAGAGAGCAGAAGCAGACTGACAGACCCACCCAGGCATGTTCTTGGCTTACGGGAAGTGAGCTGGTGCCTCGTGGATTTTGCTGACAGAACTGTCATCCTGATGCATGGGCAGGGGATGGCTCTGGCTGTCTCTGGGAAGGAATCCACAGGGTTACTATAAACTTGTGAAACAGTGAGTCAGATTCTGCAGATCCAACAGTTGGGGTCTCCTTTGACTTGTCCCTTGTTCTCAATCCTCATTACCCAAAAGTCTGATCACTTCTTGGAAATGTGTCTTGGATCCCCCTTACTTCTTGATTTCTAGTTTTATTCTGGTCCAGAGTCTTATTCACCTCATGATTTACCAGCTATACAGTCTCTACTCTGTCTCCATTTCACAAATTTTCCCTTTTCAAAATTTGTTTTGGACATCTACCTTCGAGAGAATCCTCTGAAAACACAAATTTCTGTTTCAGTTCAAGGGCTTGCAATGGTTTTCCATTGTCAATTATATTGAATTTATAATTCTGTACCAGTTTAAAACCTCCCACCCCACCCTGCTGCCCAGTGAAGAGGGTGCAACTCTGCTAAAAATTAAGTTCTAGTCTTGGGTTGCATTCTTGATCTTGCCAAATTTTGGTTCTGTGCCTTTGGGAAGTTCATCTCCCCTCTCTGAATCTCAACTTCTAAATTTAGAAAATGAAGATTATACTAGATACATTGTGTTTCTGCCTGGATCTCAATGATCTACTTTTCAAATATATAGTTTCAAAAATATATATTTATATAAATATAAATAGCATTCATCTCTCCTCATTTCCCTATCCTTCCCTCTTCCTTTCCTTCATGCATTTTCTCCACATTTCAATTTCGGATTTAAAAATTTTAGGAAATAAAAAATTAATTGCTTACTCGAGTTATATAGTCTATCTTCTGATATTATGTCTGTAAATTCTGATTTAAAAATAATCAAGTCCCCAAAGCAAGGTTCACGTATCAGAGATCTCCATCCAGAGTTGCTTTCTGGGGAAGGCCGTGGGAGGGACAGAAGGGAACCAGGGGAGGCACGGGGACTGTGCCAAAGGGGAGGACAAACAATGAAAAAGAGTGCAGAGTGCTGATGATAAAATGAATAGGTCTAGCAGGTATCAAGAAAGGAAGGATCCTCCCTGTACCATCACAAGATGTCCTAGGGTACATTATAGTGTAACATTCTAAGGGCAAAGCGTGGATCAAAGTTTAGTGCGGGTAGTGTCAAAATCGAGAGTGTAATTAGATACCCAAATCATAATCTTTAGCCTAAAGAATGATTTTTGAAGACTTAAAGCTCTCTCTTCCCTAGGGTTAAGTCTAGCACACAAGTTTTATCCTGCTAGCCTTATTTCTCCTGGATTCCTCCTAATCCTGGTAAATGGCAACTCCATTTCTCTAGTTGTTCAGGTTTATAACCCTATAGTCATCTTTGACACCATTTCTTCCTCATACCCTATGTTAAATTTGTCATCAATCTTATTTTCTGTACCTTCGAAATATACCCAGAAACTGACCCCTTATTATCACTTCCACTATTGTCACCTTCATGTGAACCATTATCTTGTCTTCAGTGGATTATTTTAATAGTCTCCTAAATGATGTTCCTGGATCTGACTTGACCTTCTTCCTTCATTTAAAGCTTAAATCAGATCATATCCTTTCAATAGTTCCCATCTTGCCATGAAGAAAATCTAATGTCCTTACAAGGGTCTATAAATCCTTCATTCCAGGTAACCTCAGATACTCTTACTTTCTTACTTGTCTTTTTTTTAATAGAGAAAGGGAGTTAATTTTATTTATATTTTAATCTGATTTTTGTTTTTCTTCCACTTAGTTGTGTATGTGGTGCTGGGGATTGAATTCATGTCCTCATGCATGCCAGGCAAGCACTCTACTTCTGAGCTACCACTCCAGCCCCTTTCTGACTTATCTTACACTATGCCCTCTTCATGTATCCATTTAGTCACAGGCTTCTTTGTTAATCCTTGTGCATGCAGATCTGTTTCTACCAAGAATTTTGCTTTTGTGTATTCTGAAACAATCTTTCACCAGATGTCCCGTGGTTCATTCCTTCACTGTATTTAGGTCTTTATTGAATTAGTTCCTTCTCTAATGGCCTCCTTGGTCATCAAATCCTCACTCTCCCTATTTTCTTCCTCTGCTGTTTCAACAGACTATATCCCTACCTAATAGATTATGTATCTGATCTGTTTTTCCTGTTCATTATCAGTCATCTCCTGTAGATTATAAGCTGCATGAGAACTCATCATCTCTTCTTGTAGTCTGTTTTGTTTTCTGCTATGTCTCCAGCATACAGAACAGTATTTGGTACATAATTGGCAATTGATAATTATTTGTTCAATGAATGAATAAGTTTGTTCCAAGCAATATTTGCTTTCTTTTTACCTTAGGAAATAACATTGAATTACTTGAAGAATTTCAAGGTTATTGCTGCCTCAAATTTGTAGGACTGTTGGTTTTAACCAATGGACTTAGATAAGGAAAGCCAGGAATGATAATATGCTTATATGTGAAGTGGCCCTCACTCCCCAGTCTTGCCACAGGTCAGAGCCGTGCAGATGAAATGTCAGTTGCTAATAGACCTACAGTCTACACAACAGTGGATGGCTGATGAGCTTGGTTAACCTCTGCTCTTTGTCCTTCAATAGCAATATCTAGAAAGTAAACTATCAATAATAAAAACACTCCAGATTCTCTAGCTTGGTTCTGCTGCCTCTTAGTCATAACAAGCCCAAAGAAAGGCTGTAGAAAGAGGATTTCCACTATACATGTGGAATTGCTAGAATTACAAATGACAAAGTTGTAAAGGGTCTTTGCAACTGGTAAACTGGGAAGGACAGTGAACTAGACAGGAAGCAAGTTCTAATACTAAATGGCTGAATGATCATATAGTTTACTCTGAAGACTCAAGTTTGGCTTCTGTTACTGAGTATAGAAGGGACTTTGTGGATCATTGTTTTAATTTTTATCACTATAGAGGAAAACACTAAGACCAGAGGTGATTTTCCTACATTGTATAATGATGTACTGTTGGTGGCAAAAATACACCCAGGTCTTCTCAGTTCGGGGCTCATTCTACCAAGCTGCTTGACCTCCTTGCCCTGGGACGTACCTCTCAGGAGTAGGGAGCATGCTGCAGGCTATAGACATGGACTATACTCCCGCAAGGAGGCATCTTTCCAATATTATGATATTCCTGCTCCTGACTTAACCAGAGAAAAAGATGGCCTATGCTTGTCACGCTGGTAGAAAAACGTGGGCAGCCAAAGATGAGTTTGGGCCAACTTGGTGAAAACATCGATGAAAGACAGAGAAAAATAATCTTGGATGAAAGAGTGTGCTAGGTTGGCAAAATAACTGAAATATCTGAATTTGTAAAAGAGTAGAGATAGGCAATAAACAAGAAATGTGAATTGTGGAGAAAAAGGAACAAAAAATGGAACAAGTACATACATTTAAGTTTGCTGTGTTCATTAAAAACCGACACTTGGTAGTGTTCATTCTGTCTGTTTTCTGGAATACTCTGATTCTCCCTGAGTGACTACCACCACAACACACACACACACACACACACACACACACACACACACGTCTTCACCTTCCTGTATCCTGTATCAAAATTACTTAAGGTATTAGCTCTTTGGAATCCATACTCTGAAGCCTTTCTTCTGAAGCCCAACACTAACTCTGATGGTTGCCCTCAAATTCCCCTAAGACTTGCATCTCTCTATTTTTTTAAGAGAGAGAGAGAGAGAGAGAGAGAGAGAATCAATTTTACTTATTTTTTTTCATGTGGACTTTGTTTCTCTGACACTTGGCTGTGTCTGTGGTGCTGGGGTTTGAACTTGGGTCCCGGCACATGCCAGGCAAGTGCTTAGACTGCTGAGCCACTGCTCCAACCCTGCATATCTCTTGTGGCATTTTCGATTTGCACCTGACTTATTCCTGAACACAGATCTGTGTTTCACCATGACTACCTTAGTGCTTGTTCAGTAGATATTCATTGAATGAATAAGTGTATGCCTGGGAGCATTTTCTTAAATCAGTAAAGATAAAATTACAATAATTTATAATCAATTATATGCAATCATATGAAATGGAGCAATGCTGAGAAAACAGCTTGAAAATATTGTACTAAATTGTAATAAAGTTATACTACACACAAAAGACAGAAACATAATATCAAGGGTGAAGACAAAAGAGTAACAAGCCTAAAACCTAGAGCAATCAGAAGCTTGGGCAAAATGCTAAGACCTGCAAAGATCTTTCATCTACATGCAGGTCAAGAAGTCAAATCAGGGGTGATCAGTCTATTGTAACTAATGCTTGCAGATGACCAGAGACACTGGAGTGCCTGTCTTCTACTTTGCTTCTACTTTCTTTGTCAAGGAAAACTGTCCTAAAAAGTGTTGAATGGTCTCTTGTCACTTTGGATTTGAAGTTCAATGTAGCAGGGGAAGGGCACAGACGAGTGGCATTTCAGAGCTCTGGAAAATTTGAATAAGTGGATCATAAAGTCCTTAACTTTTGAAAAATTATGAAGAATAGTAATGATATTAGAAGACTGTAATGCAACATATCATTGCCCAAATTTTCAGAAAGGTGGAAAGCAGGTTCTGGAATGTATAGATCAGAAAAGTGTAGTGTTGATCCTATCACCAGTTTCTTCATGTTCCTAATTTCACATCTTCATCCCATGATTAGATGCCCTCTGTGTGTTGGGCTGGGTAGAGGCACTCAGTCCTCACTTATGGGAGCAGCACACCCAGAGGTAGATGGGTCTTTTGGTGTAGGGAGATCATTCTGGAGGTGAGTGGGGCCGCACTGACTAGCATCTGAGCCAAAGACAATAATTGAACATTTTAATATTGGTTTTTTTTTTAAAGATTGAGGGACAGTGAGAGAGATGAGAGAGACAGAAACAATTTTTTATTTAGTTTTACATGTATCTTTCATTGCTCTGACACTTTGCTGTGTACGTGGTGCTGGGATTTGAACCTGCATCCTCGCCCATGCCAGGCAAGCATCATAACTGCCAAGCCACTGCTCTAGTCCCTAATATTGGGGGTTTAAATTTTGAAATGAAAGGATAAATATAAATATGAGATGTTGTATTTAAAAAAAAACTTTTACGTTATGGTATTCCCATAAATATAAATTGGAACCTCGATACAATTTCCAAGGCTCTCTGTACGATGTGATCTGAAGGCCCTAGTGAGGCTGACCTTGAGGACACTGAGAGATGGATATTTAAAACTGTTAATTCAGGAGATTGGATCAGTTTGTAATTTTAAGTTCTTCTGTTTCTCTATTTTCTCAAATTTTGTTATTTTTCTTTGTTATAAATTCTTATTGAAGCTGTGCTATAAACTGTCTTCCTTAGCTGCTCATGATGTCTGGGGATGGTAAAGAAATATATGTTGGGATCTTGCTTTCTGTGTTCTAATCTTAGATGTGCCGCTTGGATTATTTACTTAATTGCTTTAGGCCTCTATTGGCATGAAACAATTAAGTAAATGGGTTGTTATGAGGAATCAATGAGATGAGGCAGGTGACACTTGGAGCTGCCCCTGATAAACAGTAAGTACCCAATATGCATGAGACCACTATGCATATACTGCCATGTCTGGAGTCTCAGCTCTGCTCCCAATTTGCTCTCTGTCCTTGAGTTGTCACTTAATCTCAGTTTCCTCAATGGCCAGGAAGCCTGGACTCCCTGATCATTCCAGCCTTGATTACCTGCTAAATGGAATACCCTGGCTTTCCATCTGCCTTCATGACAGCAACCTGTCAATTCACACAGTCTATTCAATTTAGTTCAATCTGATTCAACTCATTAATTCAATTTAGTGCATGTTATTAATTATAATTTTTCAAAATATCTCCTGAGATCTAAGATATGCATAATTTTGGCAGACCTAAAACAAACAGAAATGAGGCATGGGGATCCTTGTTTCTGAGGTTCTTACAAATCTGAATGCTTTGTGTAGCTGTATATTTTTCTTAATGGGGGAAAAATAAGACCCTATCTTCTTAGGGGCATAAAGGACTTTTTCTTTAAAAACAATCTTGAGAAAACATCTAGCCAGTTGCTGGGGAATGTGCTTGTGATAACTAAGTCTATCTAATTATTCCCTCCTTGAGCGGGAAGTTCCTAAAAGCTGGCAAGCCTTACTTCCAAACCCCCAGGATGCAGTAGACAAACTACTCAACTTTGGTGAAAATGAGAAAGTGGCTGTTGCAGGATTCAAATAACAGCAAAATAAACAAAGTCCCAATTATGATTTGAGGGAGATAGATGGGCTTTTCTGTTTAGTCTAAAGAAATTGATTTCCCCTGGAGTGTCACTTACACCATAATGATTATTGGAAAGGAGACAACTTAAGGAGAGTAATATAAAAATGAAATGAGGTGAGCTGAAGATCAGTAGCTGATCTTGACTGTTTGCCTTAAAGGCAAAGTTAGAAAAATACAAACAAGGGAGTCAGGACATCTGCAACATTTTCCTGATATTCATTTTTATACTTATCCTTTCCTTTGTTTAAAAAAAGGGGTGAACTGAGGACCAACCAACAAAATGGTAAATTCAGATTGACTTTGGGGAAAGTTGTTTATATTTAATTGGGGCCTATTTACTTTTTGTGTACAAGACTAAATTACTCCATTTTAAGTAAGTTTTTCTGAAGGAATTCTTTATTTTGGAAATCATATTGCTTCAGATCCAAAGATTTTTCTAGGCATAATGTGATCTCAGCTAGTCCCTTCTCAAGGCAGTTAAAATAAATGAATGAAAAACCAGTTCTACACTAAAACATTTCTAGTGACATAAGTCACTTATTTTTCTGAACTGCAAACTAAGGCAAGATCTAATTTGTTCTACATTTAGTCATAGAGATTTTTAAAGCTATTTATTGCATCTCATGAAGTTTCTCTGAACCTCACCTTGGTTCTTTCTATTCAAACCTTCACAAAACATTAAAAGAAAACTGAATTCTTTCCTACTGAATAATCTTGGATTTAAAAACTTGGAATGGAAATACTTCAATTCCTCCCTTTCCACCCACATGCTATATTTGGCACATTTCTAGACATGAAATTAATAATTCAGAGGTAGTATTTTCTCCTTCAAAAGTAAAAGCTATTTCTTCAGTTTGCTGCTCTTGGACTAGCTCTCTAGGTGCTCTTTCTGCTTATTGTACAACTGTTTCACTACTATATTTTTAAACCCTTTTATACCCAGCACATGACTCATCTTTTCAAGGAAGTGCTAGCCTATATTTACTCTAGCGTAGGTACTTCTCCCTTCAAAGGGCTTCTTCAGGACTTGAATATTGTCCTTATCCTGTCATGATATTATCAAATGGTACATTTAAAATGTTTTTCTCTTTTTCTATGCCTTAGCAAGTGTATGCCTACTCACTTTAGCAGCATTAAAAGGGTTTATGTGGCTGAGAATGATGATGAATATTTGTAATCCCAGCTACTCAGAAAGCTGAGGCAGGAGGACTGCAAGTTTGAAGCCCATGTAAGCAAATTAGTGAGACCCTGTCTCAAAATAAAATGACAAGGGCTGGGGATGTAGGTCATTGGCAAAGCAACCTGGGTTCAATCCTCAGTACCAAGGGGGAATCAAAGGGTCTGTGTATCAGAGCTTGCATCCTTGGCTTTTATATCCTAGCAAATGGCTGTGCACACTGAAATGTTCAATAAAGATGTGTCACCTGTAGTTATGGGTTTTGGATGATGTATGGCTTTGTTTAGAGTCTCGGTGATTTGCTGTTGAAGATGCTGAACTCAGGATTTTGATATAACTTTTGACTTGTTTTCCATTTGGTACAACTGCACACGCTGTTGCTGAAATTATTTCAACTGATTGTAAATACACAGGGAGAAGGTCATTTTGTCTCTATCCTGCTCAGGAGAAAATAAATCTATTCTTTTCCTTTGTTCTAGCAATCTGAAACAGCCCTTCCAGTCATAATTCCATTTCCACATGCTTTGCTCACCGAGCACAGAGTTTAAGAAACTGTAGTACCTGCCAAGAGCAACAGTTAGTGGTTTTCTTTGTAGGTGATAGAGTCATTACCATTCACCAGACCAATATTTAGGACATGTGTTCTGAATTATTTAAAACTAATAATGCGCATGGAAAACATTAAAGTAAAAAATGGGATGAATAACTTCATTGTGATAGCATTTGTTTCCTCCTGGCTTGCCCAACTGTTTTCTTTTGTTCAAGGGCACACCAAGAACTTTGGAGATGATCATTCTGGGTGCCTGACTGCTCTGCCACTTTCAGTCTGCTCCTCCTCTGCTCTGCTTGATCAAGAACATGGTGGCGGGATTGATTTCTAACATAACAGTTGGGCGCCAAGATGAAACTGATGAAAGTTATGGAAACAAAAACCCTACATGGAGTTTTTCCTCTGATTTTTTGTTGCTCCAACACTTAGTTGTGTACGTGGTGCTGGGGTTCAAACCTGGGTGCTGGCACATGCCAGGCAAACATTGTAACCGCTGAGCCACTGCTCCAGCTGCAACTCCAGAATATCCATTTCTTGAAGTGTGTTCTGTAGAACACTTATAGGTTAGTCAAAGCTGGACTGCTTCTGAGAACCTTCAGGATGTTCCACACGTGAAAATCTCTAGAACTGTGGATATACCATGCAGCATTTTCCAAACTGATTTCCCCATGGAATTAATTTTTACTTAATGTCTGTGGAACTTGGGCTGTGAGGAATACACATTTAAAAAGGCCAGAGCAAAGGGCTAGCTACTAAAAACTTATGATTTTAATCTCACCTATTGAATTTATATTTCAGAGATGTAAAAATTAGAGACATCTTTAAGCTTTCAAGGATTAATTTATTAATGATGGTATTATTACAAGTAAAATAGATACTTGGGGGGCAAGTGAGTCACCTTGGTGCCTCTCAAATCATATACAGCAAGCTGTGGCCTTGTTAGAGCAGCCTTGGCCTACACATTAAATCATATCCAAAATGAGAAAATAGAGGTACAGTTCTCCAAATCTAGAAATAAGTCTCATAAAAGAGACTGTGAAGTTAGGTTAGATCAATATAAACCTTCCCCCTGAACTCTAAGGAGTTTTTGAAACATCGCCATCAAGGTTCATTTCATTGAATGAGGACTATTTATGGAGTATGTATAGTGATTTTGGAGCCTCCATCAAGCCCTTTAATTCACATGGCATTCTCTTCTGCTAAGCCTCTGCACCTGGAGAAGAATTAGCTATTTCTGGGGAGCTCTCTTTATAGGAAAAGCAACAAAGTTGGAGCCAGTCCTGTTGCTGCCTTCTCCATCAGCATATGTATGCTCAAACAATTCCTTAACATTAAATAGCTTCTGATTAGTTTGCCATTTATTGCTGGATATGTCCCCTGATATTATTTTTCATCACCATCTTACTTATTCTTGATCTCATTGAAGCATTCATTATATGTATCCTTCTCTCCTCCTTATTGGGTAGTTACTGCATAACAAACCTACCTGGGTGCATCAGAGGGGTGCAGTGCTAGCTCTCCGTTTGTTAAAACTTGTGGGGCCAGGATAATATCTAAATTTTGTGTTATAAATGACTCCAGCTTTGCACATATGTCAGTCCACAAATGAAGAATTTAGACTTTTGCTTTAGTGGTTCAGAGGAACTTTGTTCTTTTCTCATGGTTAATACAAACAGGGGCATTTTAAAATCAGCTCTTTCAGAGATGTGAATTTAAATTGTGACACAAAGAAGCTGGTGAGTTTGGGGAAGTTGTCCCTTTGATTTCATTTTCCTTACTTCCAAAATAGGGATAGTGATAGCTATAGTATAAAATTATTTTGTAAGACATTGTAAAAGTCATACATCATAGTGACATAGTAGGATTGGGCATGTGTGTGTGTGTGTGTGTGTGTGTGTGTGTGTGTGTGTATGTATATATGAGATAGAGATGCCACTCAATCTTCCCTTTTGAGTATGCCACTTTGCTTGAGGGGGCTTTTCATTTACTCATTCAATTAACATATACATTGAACATATATTTTGTTCCAGGGACATTTTGACATGGTGGAATTATTGCCATCCTGCAACTGTATTTCCATTTTATAGTGGGTGGGATGGGGGAGGGACAGTATCAAATGAGAACATTCAAATTGCAGTAAATGTATAAAATAAGAAGGTTACATGCTAGAACAATGGCATTATAGTGAAGTGGAGGGACTGGCATTTGGGTAGAGACTGAAAGGATGAGAAGGCATATAAAAAGGAGAGAGAAGAACATCCTGGACAGAAAGAAAAACAAGTGAAAACACCTTAGGTAGAAAGAAACTGGTGTACTAGAAGAGTAGTAAGGGGCTCAGGTGGGTCCAGGGGGGCTAGAGCACAGTGGTGATAGGTAAGCGCTACATAATATGCACTATGGGAAACCAAGCACAGGCCAAGCCAGGGGATGCTTTGCTGTTATGGAAAGCACATAAGCTTTCCATGTAAGAGAAGGATTTTGTCTGTTTCACTCTGTGCTGATTCTCTAGCATCTGGAACAGTGTCTGTCATGACAGGTAATCATGAAACATGGGTTGAATAAATTTCATTCCAAATGCAATTATAAATAATTGTATTCCATAATCTTTTGAAAGGCCTCTTTTGCTCACATGGGGAATGGACTGTAGGTTCAAGTGAAACCAAGGAATAGGGAGTGATGGGAGCTGTTGTCCAGATGAGAAATGATAGTGGTCTGAGCTAGAGTAGTGGCAGGGACAATGTAGAGAAGTGCAGACTTCAGAACTGTATTTGGGGGTGGGGCATAAATCCCCAGCATCTGGTAATGGATCAATTTGGGGGTGAGGATTTGGCAACAGAAGAGTTTATGAGACTTGGGCAAGAGGTAGTATTATTTTCTACTTGTTAATTATAAGATGTCAGTAAGGGATTCAAGTGAAAATGTCAAAGTTTGAGTTGGATGTTTCATGTCTGAGCCTCCATGGAATGGACGGACATGGACCATACATTCTGAATGTAGAGTTGTATTTAAAACCATGGGACTGGATGAGATCATCTAAAATGCATGAGAGAGGAGAGTCCAGGTGCTGCAACATTTGGAGGCTGGCTAGCCATGGAGAATTCAGCAGAGAAGATCAGGGTTTGGCTGGAGGTGTAGGATGAAATGTCATGTGGTGTCACAGAAGCCTGAAGGGTTTCAAGCAGATGGATGGTGTGTTCCTGAGGATGTGTAACACATGGAGAGAGGAGAGACCATGCACTTGTCATCTAAATTGATAGTATTCCTCTGCCATTCAAACTTTTATGTTTTTATTTGAAACATAATTTAACCAAAGTATAAACATACTGAAGAGGTTTATTGGCACTTATGAATTTTCAGTGGAAACTACAGAGACAGAGTCAGATTGAGTGGGTTGAATAACAAATGGGGATTCTGGGTAGAGATGGTTTATTAAACATACAACTATTTGTTTCCTCCTGATACCCCATTGAGAAGACAGTGAAGGTTCTTTTTTAAAGGCATAAAGCCACAAGGACAGAAGAATAAGATCAGCATAAGATTAACAAATTATTAGGATCATGGAGAAGATGAATGAATATGAATTTGAAAGTAGTTACTACCAACATCTCCTGGAAGCTTGTTAGCAATGTAAAATCTGAGAACCCTCCCTAAGTTTACTGAATCTGAACTTGTGTTTGCACAACATATTTCTTTGATTTGCATGCACATTAGAGATTGAGAAGGGCTAATGCGGCAGACTCAAGAAGATGGAATCCTAAACTAATGTGATTTGCACTAATCCTTAAAATACACAGGAATTGGAGCCAGTAGGTAATTTGGAAGTGGGATAGGAGTGGAAATAAGGTGAGATGGACAAAATAAAGAGCATTGGTGTAAAGATTAAGATGCAGCCAGATTTTTCACTCAGAGCAAAAGGTAAGAGGTATTACCCACCTGAGCAATACACCAAAGATGTATTCTTTAGAGAGAGTAAAATAGAGTTTCTGGATTGGAGGGTACCAGGTACCACTTACAAGTGCTGAATATCTCTCTCAATCCTATTCCCAGCTACAAGAAATGCCAGAATATTGGCAGTGAGGGCTTTACCTGCTAGGGAAGAGTTAAGAAGATGTTCTCCAGGGAATTTGAGCAACCCTAGTCAAGACCTAAACATCTTCATGCAGGGATTGCTGACTTAATGACCTCTAGCTGAGGTTCTTATAGCTTCTGTTGCTGTTATTGTTTCTTTCTTTCTCCAGAATCTTCTCAGAGAGGTCTGCTTCCAAAAGCTGCTTTGTTGTTTTGCTATCTGACCAGCAGAACTATTTGTTCTCTTTCCACTTGTCTCTAGTGTTTGTTTGGGGGAATTAGATGCCTTTCCAAGACTATGTGTTCTTATTGAAGGAGTTCTGCAGATTTTCACAATCAGGGGCATGATAAGCAATTTGGCTACTGTATGCAGGATTCCCAGTGACCTCTTGGCTGTTCATAATTCTTTTATTTTCTTTCGTTGCCTTTCCATTTTATTTTGTAACTTAAAACAGTCATGTGTTTTGTGCTGCTCTTAAAGAAATGCTACACTGCTTACCCATAAAACAAATGCCAATTAAATAAAGGTTTCTTCCCTCCCTGCCATGGTCAGAAGTTAATCTTGGTGGTCAAATGGCAGTGACAAGGGTCTGGGGCTGACTGTTTATACCTGCTTAGTCTGTGATCTGATGATGGCTAGTGATCATTCTTCTGCATTTAATTTACTTTTATATTCTAAAGGTAATATAACAATACAAAACAGTTTGAAAGTTAGAAGGGAAATAATTTATAAGTTCAAGAACATTGAGTCATTCCTTATTAGTGTCCCCCTTATGCCAAAGCAGGTGTGTCATTTTCAGAAGCCTAAGGGCTTTGTTAAGGCAAGCTCTATGTAATTACCAGCTTTCAAAGATTATACCCTGCTGCTCAGGGGGAAAGCTGGCATACTGGGCTCATTGATAGGCAAACTCTTACCCAGACACATAATAGTATTCAGGAACACAAGTAGCTTTTAGGAAAAATTATGAAGTTGGAAAAGAAATAGAGCAGCTTAAGTTTCCCCTTTTGGTGCTTTTCTCCAACTTCTGTGTCAATCTCTTTGATCCAAAAAGAAAAGATCCAGTCCCTTGTATTTTCACAGTTTGAAAACTTCTAGTCAAACTTAAATATTAGGATATCTGCCAGTTAAACTCTATCATTTACTTGCTGGTGTTCATTTGCCATTCTATTTTATTTCATATCTCGTACATGGGATATTTGGGAAGTGGCACGGCACAGCCAGAAGCACAGCTCTAGATGGGACAGGCTGAGACCTGCTTTCTCATCAGCTTTCCTCTCGCGTCCGGCAGGCAGCCATCCTCTCTTTGGCTTTCCCTAGGCATTCGTTTCTTCTAGCTCTCAGAGTCTATGATTTTATATTGCACAAAGCAACATGCAATTAATTGTCAAATTAGTGGTTTTGACAATGACTATTCTGGGTTCCAGTGGTGATTTTGATTATTGTGGGTAAGGGTGAGGAAAACCATGATTGCCAGTACTTGTTTGATGTTCTTTTTTAAGCAACTTCATAAGAGCAAGGACCTTGCCTTTCCTATTGATTGTTTCCTCCCAAGTGCCTAGTATAGTGTCTTGCACATATATAATCAATACATATTTGCTGTTGAAAGGAAACTTCATGAAAAATGAACCTCTCTACTGCGGTCTCAAAGGTGAGTAATGTCGGAGTAGGAGAATATATTCACTTTGGAGAAAATAGGACAAGTTCAGGTTGAGAATGTAAAGATTCATCCAGACACATAATTCCCCTGGAAGCTGGGGAGTAAAAAAATAGTTTGTAGAACATAGTGTTGAGAGAATGGGAAATGAGAGAGAAGACACAAGAGTTAATCAGATGCTGAAATACTGAGGGCCTCAATGCCAAACCAAATGTATGACTTTATATTTTATATTTTGATAGGAATGTGATCCTACCTCCTGAAGCAAGCTTTCATAGGGGAGACAGAATATTTTAAATTGAATCCACTTCTGAAAATCCAGCATTCAGGGCAACAGCCCATACATCTCAGAACCTCTCTTTCTGATGCACTTCTTATTCCAAGAGAATACTGGGTTCAGTGTTCAGTGTGATCAGTCAACCTTTGCTTACTTAGGTATAAAGTCGTTGTTGGGAGCTGGGATCTCTCACAAATTCTTTTTTTAAAATTCTCCCAACATGGAAGTAACAAGAAGGGTGTTTGTGTGGGTTTCCATGTTGCTTTTCAAAATAACAGAAATGCCTCTTAAACCCAAGGCAAACATCCTCACACCCCAAATGCCACAGTACCGTAGTGTTCCACAGATGCTGGAATCTGAGGCCTAGAAAAAACCTGCTGGTTTGGAGAAAGCTGGTGCCTGAAGACATTTTTGGAATCAAAGCCTTTTAGAATGGAAGGAAACTCAGCATCACTTTATGGAATCTTTCAACCTTATCCTCATGCGTGTTCTCTCTGCTATCCTTAGCTAGTTGACCTTTACACTTTGTTGAAACATGCTTTTGGGATTGCTGTGTTGCAGATGTTTTCACTGAACTTGCTGTTAGGGAGCTGCAGTGTTTTTCCCACTATTTCTTTCTTTTCTTTTTCTTTTTTTTTTTTTTTTTTTTAAAGAGAGAGGGACAGTGAGAGAGACAGAGAAAGAGAGAAACAACTTTATTTAGTTTTTTTCACATGGCCTTAGTTGCTCCAACACTCAGTTGTGTACGTGGTGCTGGGGTTTGAACCTGGGTCCTCGTGCTTGCCAGACAAGCGCCGAAACCACTGAGCCACCGCTCCAGCCCTCTTTTTCTTTTTTTTAAGGGGGACAGTGAAAAAGAGAGAGAGACAGAGAGAGGGAATCAGCTTTATTTAGTTTTTGATGTGGCTTTCGTTGTTCTGACACTTCATGGTGTATGTGGTGTTGCCAGGCAAGCACTGTAACCACTGAGCCACCACCCTAGCCCCCTTTTCCACTATTTCTGATGCAGAATTCTTTGATGGATCTATGCTGGCTGTTGCTGATGGGGGTGTGGGAGAAGACACGAGAGTGAGTGGATTCAACTCACTCCTAAGATGAAAGATATAATTGAGTTCAAGTCCATGGCAAGGGTTTGGTTGCTTTATTTAAATATTTTTTTTGCAAACCCCCTTGAAGATTTTCAGATCAGCTGGTGTATTCCATATGAAAGACCAAAGTAATGGCATGTTGAGGTCAGAGATATGAAACCTTCTCTGAGATAATTCAGGGAGAGGTCAGATTAAGAACAAACATCCAAATCTCATTATCATCAGATACTAGGCAATTAAAAATAATTACTCTCTTTCCTAGCTGACCTTGTGGGATATATAAGCTAGAATCTAGTCTAATAAAGCTAAATTGGAGAGTCTACATCTAAGAGCTTAAAAAGAGTGGTCTAATCAACCACAGTGACTAGATAACCCAATTAGTGACTTTGTAGAAGAATAATCAAAAGTTAAGTGAATTTCCTATTTTCTGCCATGATGTCCTGTTTCTAAAGCTCGGGTTCTTTAGTAGAAGACTTAGGTGAGAAAGGACAACTGATACCTTTAGGTAAACAAGGAGATTTTTATCATTACCAAGTGAGTGCAGTTCTGTGCTCTCAAACCCCTACTCTTCAATTGCTGATAATGACTCTGTAAATTATAGCTCTTTGCCAATTCTCAGGGTAGAGTTCATCTTCTACTTTAAAAGATTTTTTCCTTACAATGTAATTGCCACTTGTTCAAGGTACTGCATTCTATAGCTATTTCTTTCGTTATTTTTTCTGATTCTTCTGTAGGGAATATAAACCTCCCTATCCCCCAGCCCAATTAAATTCTAAATGTTGGTTATAGACATATTTTCTCACTAAAGTAGAGGATTTTGTGTTGAGAGAAAAGATTATGTATTCATTAGCATGAATATGGTGCTGTTTTGTTTCTTTCAAAGAAGTATCCAGACATGGCAGTAGGAGGGTCTGGACTTGGGTACCTGGGGCAATCTGTATAGTGGGGGTTTTGATTTTGATAACCAAAGAGAATGACCACATTTAAAATACATTTAGGAAATGTAGGAAACCATTTAGAGTTTAAACTCGGATCCTAATTGGTAAGAAATATGTTTCTTTGAATACTTGTGTGGCTTAAATTGATTTTGTTTAGGCAATTTCATTCATTTTTTTCTTGCTAGGAAGAGAGAGGTAGATGCTATTATTTAAGTCAAAAGAATTGAGTGACATGTCTAGAGTATGGGATATTCAACTTTTAACTTAGAAGAATTATTTCTCTCTTTCTGAATATATTAATAGATTCTGGAATAAAACCAGCATTTTCTTAAAACAAACACATAAAAAAGCAAGGAAAACAAGAAAACTATCAAATCCTATAGTAGTTCACTGCAGGAAAGAGCAATAATCATCTTTTATAGAAATCTTTTCTTCAATACTGAGAGCAGAGCAAGTAAACAGATGTAATTCCCCCTGATTTATTAAATCATTTGTTTTCCATATAATTAAGGGTCCGGAACACACATCCCATTGAACCAGGCACAATAAGCAGCACAAAGGAGATTTTCCCTGCAGTTGAAGAAATAAGACATATGTGAAAAATTAAATGCAAAGCAAGATTAAGTGTGAAATGAACTGCTGTAGGGTTCAAATGAATGCAAAATTAAGGAAAGATAGAGTGATAGGGATAACTTCATAAAAGAGACAAAATTTGAGCTTATGATAACTGACATGCATTGCAAGAGGCAAAGATAAAACTGAGGACAGCAGAAGCAAAAAGCATAGCAAAGAGACACAGGAGACGGAAACGCACGCACGCTGCTTGAGAGAGTCCACTCCAGCCTTGCGGTTGGGTTCCTGCTGGAGAACAGTGAAAGGTAAATCATAAAGGAGAGCTCTGGAGCTTTTGAATGATTTTGAACAGGGGCAGCAGAACATGGTAGAAGTAGTGTTTTATGGAAGAAATGGGATGATGGGGGACAGGTTGCTTTGGAGAAAAGAGGGATTCATAGGAAGGGGAAAATTAGGAAGTAGATGATCTGAGCTAAGCAAAATGATGGTAATGAAAAAGAGGAGTCTTGTTATTAGCCATATGAAGGGAGTTTGTAAAATAATTCAGCACGTGATTAGAAAAGTTTGAAACTTACATGGCAGTCACAGGTAACTGCTTGTTTCCTAATGACTATAGTCAAGGCTTTAGAATCATCTTCTTTATGAGAACACAGAAAATTCATTAACATCTACTTCTCAGGCACAAAGCAATGAAAATTATTTGTGGGTTTATCATTGGCTATTACTGAGAAGTGAGTGGGGAGTTGGGAGGTCTAGATGTGGCTCAGACTTTATAAGGCATTCTTTCTGGAGCCAGATATACCAGACTTTCCCAAAGTGTGCTCTGTGGAATATTAATTCCCAAAGATGTTTTTAGGAAAAATGTTCCCCAATTAAGCATGTTTGCAAACATCCTAAACTTTTTCTCTTAGAGATCACACAATGTAAGGGTCCCCCTTTTGCACAGAATAGTGATACATCCTTTAGAACTAAGGGCCTACTAAAAGAAAAACTAAACTAGACACACTTTTAAGCTCTTAAATAATTAAAAAATGGTTACGGAATTTGGAGGATGATCTAAACCAAGACAACACAATTAAGATAGGAGGCAGAAAAAGAAAATACAAAGGGCAAAAGATAATTAGATAATTCAAAGTGTTCATCAAGTGAGATTGCAATGAGCTATATGAACATGCTGTAAGGAGAGGGTCCCACACAGGGGGCTTATGATGCAATTCCAGAACAGGACTTGCAAAGCTGAGAATGACCATCAATGAGATATTCCCTCCTTTGGTGTTACAGTCATCTGACCCTACTGAAGAAAAAGATGGTTGTAAATATACAGTTGCCTTAACTTAAAATTTCAGATTTAGAATGGGTGTTTGCATTCTCTTTAATAACTTTAACTCCATAAAGAATAAAGTAGGATCAAAAGGACCTTTCTAGAGTCACTGACTGCCTCCAGCTGAAGCAGTTTTGGCAATAAGTCAAATAAAAATTCTTTGACAATGATCTGAATGAATCGGCTTTCTGGGTTCTTGGCAAATATTGACAACATTAAGAAATACATTTTCTTATGCAAAGTATGTGCATGGAGGTTAAATGTTCCAGCCACTGGGAGGAAAAGATTATTCTTAAGCAAGAGGAATACTGCAAATTCTCTCAGTTATATAAAAAAAACTTTAGATCAATTTTATAAAGCATTCTCACACCTCTTGATTGATTTGCTCCTCATGACACTGCTCTGTGGTAAGAGGGTTTTGCCTGTTTTTCTTTTTTTTTTTGTACAGATGAGAACACCACCACCACCACCACCATCATCATCATCAACAATAAGAACAACATGAGAGCCATGGTGCAAAGTGGTTTACCTACACTGTCTCATTTAGTCCCCATAGCAATTCTGTGAGTTAGGCACACAATGCAATTTCCATTTTGCAGTGAGGAGCCCAGAAGACAGAGCAAAGACTTAATGGAACATCCTTGGTTTGAACTCAGGTGGCTCAGATTTCTAGAAAGTGTTCTCAATTACCTCTAACTTGTCAGAAAAAGTTAGATGACCTGAAAATACTGCCCCTGGGCTGTCTCAGTCCTGACCTTCTCACCCAGTATAGTGCTCTCTCCATAGGGCCATGATGTCTCAGGCTGCCATTCATACTTAATCCGTTCTCTCAGCCATGGTCTAAATTGGAAGTGGGCAACATATAGCCTGTGGGCAAAATCTGGTTTTGCCCCATGATTTTTTACAGCCTATAAGCTAGAAATCTTTTCCACCTTTTTACATGATTGGAAAAAAAGGATGGATTTTTGTGATGTGAAAATTATATTAAAATCAAATATCAGTGTCTCTAAATAAAGTTTTATTGGAACACACCCCAAGTTCATTCATTTACATGTTTGTCTATGGCTCCTCTATGTTACCATTATAGTGTAGTTGCAAAAGCAATTCTGTGTCTCATAAAGCTGGCTTATGGCCCAAACTCTCTAGGACAGCACCTCCTCCACCCCAAGAAGAAGAGTCAGAAGACATACGTCACACATTGCACACAACATGCAGAGGAAATATAGACAGATTTGAGTTTGGTTCCCAGTTCTGCCATCTAGGAGCCACAAGGATGATTCTGTTCAAGTTATTCAACATTTCCATGCTTTGCTTTACCTCATTTGAGAAACAGAGAATAGGTATTGAGATGTTATAGAAAGAGATTGCATTATTACTGTGAACTTTTAATGAAGCAGTATATATATAGTCTAAAACAATAGAAGCCATTTGGAAAATGGAATCCACCTGTTTGTTGGTGGTACCTCTATGGTCTTACCAGCATGGATAGATCATAGGGTATTAGCAATCTTTGGTGATAACTGGTGGATATATTAAATGAAATGAAACTGCTATGAAGTGTACAGAATGATAGGATAAAAATTACATGGTAAAACAGAGGAGTTATTTTACTCCTGGTGGGCCTGAGTAACAGTGAAGTTTTTTCATGTTGGTGGATTAAGCAATCACAGTCAATGAAACTCAGATAATTTATCCACCTACACCTGATATGATCCTCATTAAAGTCAAGACCCAGACTTGGAAGACTGCAGGGTGAATTAGAAACACTTTTGATTGAACAGCCATTTCATTTCTCTTCTCCCAATGTTCGATAACCCTGATTCAATCCTTTTAAGAAGGAAAGATAAAGTAATTGCTCTTTCATATTAACGGAATGCCTGAGTTCTAGTTCACTCCACATTTCATCAACTTTTTTGTGGCTAATACTCTTTAAAAAATCCTCAAATTAATTCCCTATTATTTTTCTAACAGTCTGAGTAACATTTCTCTTTTTTCTCCTTAATATATGTTGCCAAGAAGATTTCAGAGCCAAACTTTAAGTTTATCTACCTCAAGCCCTACTGAGTGTGCAGAGGGAAAAATCTTCTCAAGATTAGGATCTGGAAGAACGTTAGTCCCTAGAGCTCTCAACCATACTTCTTTCTCAGATGTAGAAAAAAGCCAACAACTGGCAAGTACTTTCTTATCCCTTCCTAGTTTCAGGTGACTTTATCTTCTATTGTACACACTTAAGTAAGGGGCTGACCCACAGTCAGGTTTTAAGAGTATGAAATTTGTTTCTGGTACCCTATCCGACACTCTATCCCACAATCTCTTTCTATAACATCTCAATACGTATGCTCTCTTTCCTTAGCTGTAAAATGCTCTTGGACAGAGATGTATTTTGGTTATTTGTGCTTTAGTATAATTTAAAAAAAAACCACACAACATATGTCGACTCCTTCCACACTCATTCATACACATATGCTGACAGGGAGCGCAGGGTGTGGCAATGGATTTTTCCTTTCCTCCCTCTTCCCCTGCTTCCCTCCCAGCCCTCCTTCCCTCTCTTTCTTTTCCGCCTATGTTTCTATGCAGAATGAAACAAAACAGCAACAACTCCCTACCAAAACCTCTCTCTTCTGGTGAGGAGATTTCAGATAGACAGCAGCCTAGGGTGGAAGGAGTTTTAGTGGATAGAGGAGCTTCACCCTACAGTTAAATCAAGGAGTGGGAGTGCTCATTTGCTTTAGCAACCAGATGCCAGCAGGTCCAAGAGAGGTTCCAACTGTGGTTTGAGGAGGAGGGGATCTATATCTTCCAGGTTTCATAACAATCCAACCAATCAGGTTGTATTAAAATCACTTTAGAAGTGAAGCAGCTGTGACTCAGAAGGGGTTAAGTAATTGTTCCAGGTCACTTAGGAGCAAGTGACCTCTTACAGGATACCAGGTGCTTTGGTCTTGTCCTGTGTTTAGAATGACCCGATAAGCCAGGGTATCTTTGTGCATAGGCATACCCTTCAGCATGATCAGAAGTAACTGTCTCATCTGAGGCAGTGTAGCCAAAACACAGAGCTGGCCAGTTATTTTCCCTGTCTCTGCAGCTGCCTCTGGATAGGAACTGAAGACTTGAGATGTCAAGGGAAAAGTGGCAGGCAATCAACTGTGTTGTAACCATTTGTCCCTGAGTGAAAATCTGAACCGCAGCACCAACATGTTTGAATGTCAGTTATGGCAAATTGGTGAACTGAAAAGATAACCCCACCTTCTGCAACACAATGAAAGTCATTATTAGGTTTAGGGGACAAAGGTTGAAACAGACCTCCTCCATTTTAAACAGTTCTATTTAAAATCCTTGGGATAGAAACACCAAGGATGTCTACAATCAGAGTCACCACCTGTGGCTCTCAGATGGCCCTGCCTGGCTCTGGTCCTACACAGTCCTACACAGGCCCTTGGGCAAAGAAGTGGCTGTTTGTTGAAGGGCCTGATTTGCAGTTTGGGCTCTGCCTCAACCCACTGTGAGAGTTTGGAGAGCAGATTCCTAATTTGGAAGATGAACAGGAAGAGTGAGATGATGTCTAAGTCTGTTCCCAGAGCTAGTAGACTTGGATCTACTTCCCGTTAAAATAGTTCTATATGAACTGAAAGCTGGCATCACATTTCCCCAGCTGTATGAAAGATCCATCCTGTGTTTCTCCCTCCCTCTTTCCTTCCTTCCTTGCTTCTTTCTTCTCTTCTTTGTGCCTCTTCCCCTCTTCTCTTCCTCCTATTTTTCCCCAGGTAGCAAAATCTCTCTTCAGGAATTATTTGCTGGTGCCTTCAAAGAGAGAGACTCTGAATTCTTAAATTCATTGTCCCCAGGAAAGACACACTGTATCAGCCATCTTTCTGCCTCCAATTCTAGGTCTCCTAAGTTTTCTACTTTGCTTTTGTTTTTGCTTTTCTGGTTCCCCTAAAGAGAGCTTGGAACCTTACAGCAAACAAACGGAGAAAAGACTAAAAACCACTCCCTTTGCCTTTGGATTCAGGTTTCCATACCACCCTTGCCTGACAAATGCTGATGTAAATTCTCACCTAAGATCCTTGGAGAGCCACAAGCGGGAGAATTGGGCTGGGGGAGTTTGTTTTATTCAAGCCTTTGGTCAAGGCAGAAATATTTCAGCCCAATCGATATCACCTGATGTGAAAATAATAATAGTACTCAATGCACAAATGCCAGCCGTGCCGTTGTCCCCACTGTACTCACAGTTCAACTGCATTCCGGGGGAGGTCGGAGGGAATCTCCGTCACCTTGCTGTCTTGGCAGAGGAAAACTTTGTTAGAGCAGTGACAAAGCCGATGATAACATCCAGAGCCCACGCTCAGGAGTGCCAGCAAAGCGAGCAGAAGCAAGGCCATACTTATTTATCCATCCACCTGTTTTCTTCCTGCGTTGGCATTGAGAAGCTGCCACAGATGTCAGGGACTCCAGTGAGTGTCTTTCTGCAAAGAGATCTGCCTTGAGAGCTGGGGAGGTCATGTGACCACCAACCGATGCTTTTTTTTTCCTTTGTCACTTGCAGTTGAGTGAAATTGCTATGTGCCAGCATGATTTCCAAGGCAACTTAAGGTATTCCCTTATCCTTCAAGATTGGGTTTCTTACACCCTGACCCAAGGAAGATAGCAAATAGAACCTTGATGCCTATCTAGAACAGTTTGTATCATTTCACTGCACAAGTGTCCCTGCGGGTCACCATTCTCTTCTCAACAAAGTGACGTGATCGACTTTCTCTCCAAAATGCACAACTGTAAAATGACATATCACTAAGAGGGGTACTGATGTGAAGAGGGATGGGACCTATTTTCAAACTTGAGCCTCAAGTTCTTCCTCTGGCCCATCTAATGTAAAAGCAGACTTTCTGGGTTGAAGTCGTTGATCCTCTTGCTCACTGTAATTAATTACCCAAACTAACATTCTTCAGGCATAGGCGGGAGAATTAGCAATCTCTGGACAAATCTGTAGATAGTCATCTACAGAGATATCTGAGTGAGCTAAGGTGTGAGCAGTGTTTCTGGGAGGGATTTGGTAAATGTCATCATGTTCCCACCCTTGATGCCTATCGTTTCTGACTGCTCTCATTTCTAGCCTCTGAAGATTGTCCTTGCCTTTTAGCAGATGGAATATAAATTTATTAAATCTATTCTTTTAACTTTGAAATATTTCCTCTAGGTGATTGCTTCATGCTTTCTTTGGCATTCACACTTTCCTTGATGGTGAGGGTTCTGAGGAATGTTTGACAATGCTTTTAATAAAATGGCTTTCTACTTTCAACTCCAGAATCTATGAAAATTAAAAGACATGAAATTCTCTAAAATCATGCCTACAACATATTACCTGTTAAAATTAGTTTTGACATCATCTTTAGATAATTAATTGCATAAAATTGAGTCTCATTAAAATGCTAAAGATATATATCCACACCCAAATTATCAGGGAAAAGAAAAAAACAGAAGACGTGATTTTGGGGGTGAAGTTGCTCCTTAGCTTTTTCTGGAAAGAACTGATTCATTTGAATTCTGGGATTAGAAGATAAGGGCAATATCAGTATGGACTCAAAATTGTTAACTAGATTGGCTAACATGAGCAGTTAAATTAGTTCACTCAACACTTGATCCAAGAAATCAGTCTTTCAGAAGTAGTCTGTTGGACTTAATTACATCAGTCAACTAATGCTTAAGTTTGTTTTAAAATATTCATATTAATGTAAAAGAGATTTCTTACTTGTACTTGAATAACTCTACTGATGAGAAACATTACCAACTCTCACTAAAACTTCTGCCCCCAAACCCCCCACTTAGATTTGGAGAACTCCAATTTTAGCTTATTTAATCTTTGTATAATGAATCAAAATCTTTTTGTTGAGATTTTTATTTCAAAATATGTCATGTAGGACACAGTGGCACATACCTGTAATCCTAGTGACTCAAGAGGCTGAGGCAGGAGAATCTCAAGTTCCAGGTCAGCCTGGGAAACTTAATAAGATCCTATCTCAAAAATAACAAAAATAAAAAGGACTGAGGATATAGCTCAGTGATAGAGTGTTCTTGGGTTTAATTCCCAGTACCAAATAACTAAATAAAATAACTCATACATCATATTCAGAACTCACAGAAAATATATATAACATGCAATATATTAAGCATAATAATAAATAGTTGGGGATTAAAGAGTAAAAGGATATAACCAATTCTGTTGTACCCATTCAGTAGAATTTTCCTTATCCACTCTTATGTTCCTATGCCCAGAAGTGATCATTAGTCTGAATTTTGTATTATTCATTTTTTAAAAATTATCACCAATTTCTATATCTCCAAGCACCTGTCATTTTAATTTTTTCTTTTTCATTCTGTTTTTGGTACTTGGGATTGAACTCAGGGTTGCTTAAGCACTGAGCCACATCCCCCCTTTTTATTTTTTTGCTTTTGGGACAGGGTCTCACTATGTTGCTTAGGGCCCCATTGAGTTACTGAGACTGGCTTTGAATTTGTGATCCTCTTGTGTTAGCCTTCTGAGTTGGTGGAATTACAAGCATATGCCACTGTGCCTGGCTTGATTTTGGATTTTATACAAATTATTTCACTCTTTTAAGTAGTCTTAGTACTTGCCATTTTATACTACTTGACATTTCTAAGACTCAGGCATGTTGTTTTGGGTAGCTGCAGTTATTAATCTTCGCTACTACATAATCCACTTTACAATTTATGTTTTCATTTTCATGAAATTTTTCTTTATCCTGAGGTCATGAATGAAAATATTCTCTTACGTTTTCTTCTAAAAGTTTTGTAGTTTGTTCCTCTGTAAATTTTAGACTTTAAACTAATTGGTATTGATATGTATGTATGGTGTGAGTCAGGGACTTAACTTCTGTTTTTATTTAGTAGCATAATTGTTTTTATCCATATGGTTCAATAATTGTTCCAGAACCATTTATTGAATTGACTGTCTTTTCTTCTCTAATTTATAAAACTACCTTTGTTATATCTCTAGTAACTGTTGTGCATGGGTTTGTATCTAAGCTTTTTAATATTCTGTTGTCCTTTTAATCTATAATGCACCAATGTTATACTGTCTAAATTACTAGCACTTTAAGGTCATCTTTGATATATAGAAAGAAAATACATCTAACATTTTTTGTAAGAGTATCTGGTCTCTTTTGAACCTTTATGAAGGAATTTTAAAATAAACATATTAAACTCCTTGAAAAGAAACCCCAATATAATTTTATTTGGAATTATATTGATTGTCACCTTACAAGATTTTAACAAAACAATATAAAATGTGTATAAAATGTGTAAATATTCTGGATATTGTAATTATCCCCAGGAGTGCCCCCCCAATTACCCTCCCTTATCCCTCCCTTCCCTTTCCCTTTATAGCTCTAAAAAAAGTATTAGATTATAAAGCATTACATCTTATCTGGATTTAACTCATGTTACTAGACCAT
>PVKS010012707.1:0-52954 GCA_004027875.1 Aplodontia rufa
ATAGAAATACAGTTGAGGGAGAAACATTATCAAAACATTATCAATCAGTGGATATAAACTTTGTTATTGAGGGGAAAAACCAGATCATGGATATCCACCTTGAATTTTACCTTTTGCATTTTCCCCCAGAAGAGCTCATGCGTTGAATGGATAGTTTGTGGAGGAATGACATCGGCTTCTGGGATGGTTCCCCCCTCTTTGTAAAAGTTATTTTTGCTACCAGTGATTGAACCCAGGGGCAGTTAACCTGAGTCACATCCCCATTCCTTTTTATATTTTATCTTGACATAGGGTCTTTCTAAGTTGCTTTGTGCCTCACTAAGTTGCTGAGGCTGGCTTTGAACTTGTGATCCTCCTGGCTCAACCAACATCTAAATGTTAGCATTTTCATTTGATCACAACAGCTTTGAACTAGTAGTTTATAAATTCCAAAAATCCATGCATTTGAAAGTTCCTTCTAGTTTACGAGTTCTTGCCTTGGTGCCTGCAGAGTCTTTGGCAGTCCATGGTTGGGCTTCAGGTAATATGCCAGTTTTGTGTGTATATGCAATTTTTTTTTTTTTTTTGAGTCAGGGGGGCATCCATAGTGGCTCCAGAATGACAAGATACACCATTTCTGAGGCTGTAATTCATTGCTAATTACTTTAAGATTAGCATTTTCCTTTTTCTCTGTCTAGGCATCAGGGATTTGGGGTACTCTCGGTAATACTGGCAAACCATGCCATCAAGCTGTTAACATCTCTGTTTCAAGACCTGCAAGTGGAGGCCCTTCACAAGGTGAGGAGGTTGTTCTCATGAGTCAGCATATAAATTGCTAGATCCACTTTGGGTTAAGCTCACTTACAGGTGTTTTTTTTTTCTGGCTAAGTCGTATCATTAATTTCCCTTTGATATTGTTCCCTTCAGGGTTGGGAAACAGATGGTCCCCCTGCTGTCTTGAGCATTATGGCCCAGAGCACCTCCATACAGAGGATCCAGCGACTGATTGACTCTGTGCCACTGACAAATCTACTGTTGACGTTGCTCTCAACTTCTTACAGGAAGGTGGGTAGAAATTAAGCCACTGCTGATTTGGAAGAACTTACATGCTCTTTTCAAAATGAATAAGATTCACTGTACACTATGAACTTTAAAAACTCAAATTTATGTTTTTTTTTTTTTTTTTTGTATCAGGAATTGAACATAGGGTCACTTAACCCCTGAGCCACATCCCCAGCCCTTTCTATTTTGAGACAGGGTCTGAATTGCTTAGGGCCTCACTAAGTTGCTGAGGCTGGCTTTGAACTTGCCACCTTCCTGCCTCAGCCATCTGAGCTACTGGTATTACAGGTGTGCCCTGCCACACCTGGCATGTGGTAATGGTATTGAAGGGGTGAGGAATTTTATTTTGGAGAGGGGATGCTGGGGATTGAACCGAGGATACTTACTAAGCTGTGAACCCAGCCCTTGTTTTTATATTTTTTTATTTTGAGATGGGCTTGCTAAGTTGGCTGAGGATAGCCATGAACTTATGATCCTCTTGTCTCAGCTTCCCAGATCACTGGGATTACAAGTGTGCCAGGGTGCCTAGCTGCCACTTAGCTTTGTATAATTTGATTAAACCATGTCTGTTACTACCACCAGCTGTTACTTGAGGTTCCACCATTTGCATTGGTCACCACAGCTGGGGAAACACCGATTCACCAACACCAGTTTATTACCTACATTTTTTTCTTTTTAGAGCATCAGTTAATCAATCAACTAAGTCAGGGAGAGTGGAGACCATGAATTCTCTAACATAGAGGTCTCATTTCTGAGCATGATCTTCAGAGGAGGAACAGATCAGAAGGTCTGTTTAGGGGACCTTACTGGGACATGAGCTAGGTCCTCTATTGTGTTATCGTTCTGGCTTCTCAGGAGCAAAGACTGAGGTGTCAGTTTTGAACCTGGAGATTTACCACCGTTTTTCCTGTTCTGTGAAGACATTTCTGAGGGATTGATGTGAAACAGGTGTGCATGGTAGGTAGATATTGAGGCGTGTAGGCCTGGAAGGAATACGGATGAGTTCCTTAACACAGAGGGCAGAGGTCAGTTCTCAGCAGCTGTGTGTGTTGTTTCCTCACTTGGTTTTCCTGTTTGGGTCCTCGTTCATTTTTAAAGGAAGAAGCTTGGTAATCTGGATAGCTTCCTGACTTTATCTCCTCTGAGTCTCTGTGGAGAATGAGCCTGAAACGAGCCAAGTTTCAGTGTCTTTGGGAAATTCTAGAAAGTCTGGTTGGAAACCTAAGACCTCTTGCCTGATGACTGTGCAGTTTGAAGTCCTGGGCACATTATACATTTGGCAGGCAGAGAACTGTTCACATTCACATCAGGACAACCTGAGCCAGAGATTGAAGTGACTCAGGACAAGTGTCTTGGTGCAAGGGTGGGGCCTATCATGAGAGCAAAGCATTGGGCCTTTTGTCTGTGAGCTTGGCAGTGAGTGTGTGGTAGCATCTTGTCCACAGTGCTGGAGTACAGCATGGGATAAATCAGTAGATCTGCCTCCCATCCTTCAGGCGATTCATGAGGTCAGAGGTTGCTGTTTATGTCTTGAGGGGAGACTGTTAGGTGGATGACTCTTATCCCTGGTTTCTTGACAGGTGACTGGCTTGGGAGAATATATTCAGAAAGGATGCATTCTTGGATATGTAGAAGGGCATCAGTCCAGGCATCTGTATACACCTTGAATGAGGACTTCGCCTCTGGCTACCTCAGGAGAGAGAGGCATTATAGACTGAGTAAATCAGCTTACTCTCTCCTTGGAAATGACATAAATTTGTTTCTTCCAAATTTGCAGTAAAGTTGATGCTTCAGAAAGTGGGACCATGTCCATTTTGAATTCTCCCTGTACAGAATTGGGACTCTGCCTCCTTGAGTTTGAGAAGCATGTAGCAATGTACTATTGGAAGTTAATATGAAAAACTGAGAGGCTTTGGTTTGAGGCATCTGCCTTCCATGGTCCATCTCCAACTTGTAGATTGCTTCAGGTTCCATGAGGCATTTCCGATTTCCTGGCTTTCAGGGTGCTTGGACTTCTCCCCATAGGTCTTTCAGCTCTTGTGTGGCTAAGCAACCTGGGCCTCCTGAGCATAGGAGAGGGAGTCTGGAGATGAATGCCCAGGCTGATCTTGAACTCTTGCTGCGGTCTCCTGTGTACGTGGGACACAGGCACATGCCGCAGCAATCAGCTTGACAAGCTGAAGAATTGACCCTCTCTAAAACTGTGAGTCAGTTGTTGGTCTTCAGTGTTGTAATACATGTGGCTTCTTGTTGGTTTGTGCTGATTTCATTCTGAAGCAAAATCATAGAGGATACTATGGAATTACTTCTTTTTTAATGCTTGATTGTATCTCTGGTTGAAAGTGCTTTTGTAGGATAAAGTCCTGAAGAAGGGGCCTATTAGAGAAATACTCTTGGATTGCAAAGAGAATGAGATATGGAGAAGACACTTCCTGTGGTGAATGAGAGTAGGTAAGATGGCTCTGTTTCTGTAATTGCCGATTACAGAAATCTCATCTTTTTCCTAGGCATGTGTCCTGCAGCGGCAGAGGAAGGGTTCCATGAGCAGTGATGCCAGTGCTTCCACTGACTCCAACACCTACTATGAGGATGATTTCAGTAGCACAGAGGAGGACAGCAGCCAAGGTAGAGGCCCCTCCTTCTGCTCTCCCGGCTAAGTTACACAATGCAACAGGTTCCTTAGTTTCCTGGTTACCGTTTTGTTTTCACCCGCCTAGCTTTAACCTTGATCCTGTGTGCTCTCAAAATGACATAACGTTTAACAAGAGCAAATTGAGCACTGAAGAATGGGCGAGGAACCCCACTCTCAGCTGAGCTTATATTGCTCTGCGTTTCTAACTTCTCACCAAGATCAAATCCATCTCAACTTACTGTTCTCCCCGTGTTGATCCCTGTTGTGACCTCTGCGCACAGCTTTCCAGTGCAGCCGTAGAGGTCATGTTTGGGGTGTTTGTTTTGGCTGTTGATCATAGGTTTAGGGAAATAGAGGTGAGACACTGAAGACTATAATAACCTACAGGGCCAAAGGAACATTCCCTCCTTCCAGAGATAGTGAATAAGATCTGTGTCTCAGATTCTTCTTACTTTAGTTTGTCAGAGTGATGTAAAATACTGGGGGAGGTATGAGTCTTAATCAGCTTGGGGCTTACAGTTGATAAGACAGTATAAATTTCCTCTTGTAAAATATCTGACAGGTTACCAGTAAAATAAAGGGAAAGTGTTTTTCTTCCTTTTTTTGGGCACCTTTACAAAAATTCAGTGATTAGTGGGACTGGAGCAGTGGCTCAGAGGTTAAAGTGCATTCCTGGCATGTGCAAGGACCCTGGTTTAAACTCCAGCACCACGTACACAGCTAAACAAAGGCTAGATGAAAAAATAAATAAAACTGATTCTCTGTCTCCCTGTCTTATTCTTTCTCCCTCCCTCCATTCCTCCCGCCTCTCTTTAAAAAAAAAAAAATTCAGTGATTGTGATATAACTTAAAATGCTCTCATTTTATATATACATTTGAAGATGTTTTGACAAATTTATGAATTTTGTAACCACTTCCACCATCTGATACTGTGTTCTTTGATGTAGGCACTGTAAGAAAGCAGATGCACAAAGAGATTTTTGTTTTGTTTTGTTATTTTTGTTGCTTTCTCTTTCTCATTCAGATGATGATAGTGAGCCTATTTTGGGCCAGTGGTTTGAGGAGACCATCTCCCCCAGTAAAGAGAAAGTGGCGCCTCCACCCCCTCCTCCACCCCCTCCGCTGGAGAGCTCCCCTCGAGTTAAAAGCCCCAGTAAGCAGGCCCCTGGTGAGAAGGGCAACATTTTGGCTAGTCGCAAAGATCCTGAGTTGGTAAGAGTGGATTTCTGAGGTTTAGTGGGAGGGGATTTGAGTGGAATGGTTGCGAGCAGCAGGTCATTTGAACTAAAACATTTTATAGGTTGGAGAACTGTAGCATTTTAAATATATTTTTTGCTTAGGACTTGTGTTTAGTTTCATTAAATAACTTGTACTTCTGATATTGTTTCTGTGATTGATGGTTATTAGCATAGCCTGTGGACTAGAAAGACCTGGGTTTGAATCCTACTTCTATCATTCACTGGCTTTGGGCAAGAATCTGAACTTCTCCAAGCTTTAAAAAGTTTCGTCTCCTCATATGGGAATGATTGTACTTTCCTCTAAGGATGTTGAGAAAAAAATATTAAAAAAAAACCAACAAAACCTGTTAGTGTAGGCCTGGTATGTCATAAGTGCTTCCTAACTATTGGTTTAGCCAATATTTATTGATTATCTACCACTACTATGTGTTAGCCCCCATTCTGATAATTTATCAGTGAGTGAGTCAGATACAATTCTGGGCTTCATATAGCTTCCAGACTAGTCAAGGTTATGAACACAAAGCATTTATGTGATAATTAACATTAATTTTAATGGAGAAGTAAAGGGCTGGTAATTCTATATATGTGTAATAACCCTTAGTATAGGTGTCAGAATTCATTGTATTAATGATGTCTAGAGCTGGACAAAGGCCCTTCAAAAAACAAAGGATATGTTCAGTAGTTGGAAATCCTGTGTCTTCACACAATGTATTCTGAAGTCTGTTGTATTACATTAGTGTACCATTTTATATAGCTGATAAAATTACATAGGAAAAGAGTTTCATAATTAAATTTAGTAGTTTCAGAACTGATTCTTTAATTTCATGAGACCTGTGGTGTATTTCCTGTTTGTATTCAGGGTTTGTAAGAGTTTGGGGCCTGTGATCCTAATAATGAGTTGTTTTGTGTTTCTTTTAGTTCTTAGGCCTGGCTTCCAACATTTTGAACTTCATCACCTCTTCCATGTTGAACTCTCGAAACAATTTCATCCGAAACTATTTGAGTGTGTCTCTTTCAGAACACCACATGGCCACTCTGGCCAGTATCATCAAGGAGGTGGACAAAGACGGACTCAAAGGTCAGCAGGCAGGCTCTTTGCTTGGTGTATTTTCATTGTGGAGTCCGGCTGTGAGCGTGGTGGTGCCGGAGAGAGCTGCTGTGTAACTGGCTTCTGCTCTGTCTTAAGGTTCATCAGATGAAGAGTTCGCTGCTGCTCTCTATCACTTCAACCACTCTCTGGTGACTTCTGACCTTCAGTCCCCTAATCTGCAGGTTTGTGTGCACTGTAGCCTCATGGCCAGGAGTTCTTTACACCAGCTCCCATGAGATGCAGTTATTCCTTTCCTTTTTCCTTTTTTTTTTTTTTTTTTTAAGAGAGAGAGAAAGAGAATCAATTTTATTTATTTCTTTGTTTCTCTGACACTTAGTCATGTATGTGGTGCTGGGCTTTGAACCCAGGTCCTAACATGTATGCCAGCAAGCGCTATACTGCTGAGCCACTGCTTCAGCCCCAAAATAGACCCTGTTACCCAAAGACAAGTGGTTCTCTTGGGAATATAATTAGGAGCAGACTTGCCAGGTTATACCTTTAGCACACACAAGACCAAACTGTTCTCTAAAGTAACTGCAACAATTTTTACTCCCACCAGTGATATGTCAGAAATTGTATGAATTCATTTTCTTTCCCGCCATTTGGCACTCTGTTTTGATACTAATTTTCTTAGTATAGTCCGAATAGATAAGAATTCCTGGGGGTGTTAGTAAAAATGCAGATTCCAGGGCTGGGTATGTAGCTGAGTAGTAGAGTGCTTGCCTTACATGTACAAGGCCCAGGGTTTGATTACCTGGGCCTTAAAAAAGAAAAATAATGCAGATTCCTAGTTAACCCAATACCCTCCCTCAATAGAAGTTAATTAAGTAGTTCTCCAATTATTTGCCCTGAGAGTATTTTGAAAAACATTTGTTATTCTTAAGATTATTTTAGGAGAATCTCAGAATCAGAATATATTTTAATCAGGCTAGAGTGAGTGGCCCAGTGGTTACAGCTCTTGCCTAGCATGTGCGAGGGCGTGAATTTGAACCTCAGCACTACGTGCGCATTGAGGTGTTGGAGCAACGAAAGCCACGTGAAAAACTAAAATTGATTCTATTTCTCTCACTGTTCCTCTCTCTAAAACAAGAAAAAGAGATAGAAAAAGATTAATTCTGTCAGTTGTTTCCAAAGGGACAGTATCTAGGAAGCTATTTTATTTTATCTTAATTTAATTTAATTTATTTTTATTTTTATTTATTTATTTTTGTACTGGGGAATGTACTGAGGCACATCCCCAGTCCTTTTTATATTTTATTTTGATCTTGGGTCTTAGTTGCTTAGGACCTCGCTAAGTTGCTTAGGGCCTTGCTAAGTTGCTGAGGATGGCTTTGAACTTGTGATTCTCCTGCCTCAGCAGCTGGGATTACAGGCTTGCCACCACCCTGCCTGGCAGGAATCTGTTGTAAAAGTTTATAATTTGTATAATCACAAATTGTTTTGAGAAGTTTTTTAAAAATACTTTTTGTTTTTAAAAATGTGATGATGTGCACTGAGGGCATGGCTCAGTGGTAGAGCATTTGCTTGGCATGCACCAGTAGAGTGGGTGGAGGGTGAAAGTTGTTTATATTTACTTTGAGTGAAAAATTGATTTTGACAGGAAAGGAGATATCAGTGGAGTTGAGAAGTTGTTGCCTAAGGTACACGAAATGTTTCAATTAGTATGTAGCCGTTTTCTTAGACTGCACAGGTGTGCTTCCAAAGGGCTAGCTCCTTTTTCTAAATCAGGTTTTTTTGGGGACATTTCAGAGTTCAAAGATGTAGTCTTTTCCTGCCTAAACTTGCCCAAAGAATAAAGAAGAAATATTTTTCTCTGGAGAATAGCAGTCTTTAAGACTTCTATAAAGATGCTACCCTTTTATCCTTTAAAAAATAACTGTGGGTGCTGGAGCAGTAGCTCCGCAGTTATGACGCTTGCCTGGCATGCGCACGTATGTGAGTTCAAACCCCAGCACCACGTACACAACTAAGTATTGCAGCAGTGAAAGCCACATGAAAAACTAAGTAAAATTGATCACCGCCCCCCTTGTCCCTCTCTCTTTCAAATAACAACAACAACAGAAAACAAACAACTATGGGCCTGTATGTACATGCAGCCTGGCTGACCCGACTATTGACATCATCAAACCTCCCTTTTCCTTCCATCTCCAAACATGGGACTTTTAACTTCTTTCTCCAAAATTTGCTGTTATGGAGGAAAATGAAGGCTAATTATTCTTTCCTTCCCGACTTGGATATTTCGTTTTCTTTTTCTTTTCTTTTATTTTTTGGTGCCAGGGATTGAACCCAGGGGTGCTTAACCACTGCACCACCTTCCCAGTCTTTTTCATATTTTATTATTTATTTATTTATTTATTTAGTTATTTTAAAGAGAGAGGGTCAATGATAAAGATTTTATTTAATTTTTCATGTGGCTTTTGTTGCTCCAACACTTCATTGTGTACGTGGGTTTGAACCCATGTCCTTGCACGTCCCAGGCAAACACTGTAACAACTGAGCTACTGCTCCAGGGCTGGCTAGGGTAGTGTGCAAAGCATCTTTCCCCGTGTGCCTGGCCTCTGTGACAAGACAACACACACAACATCGTTCAAGGAAACTTAAAACTTTAAAATGTACCCAGTCTGTGAAAGTAAACATACAGAAGTAAGTCTTAAACTTGGTCTTCAGCTGTCAGGACAGTAAAGGACTGTGGTTCTGACTAAGACCTATAAATTACTCCCTAATTAGAAAAGAAATTAAAACCCAGTGGTATTTGAACATCTTTGGTGGTGGACTTTCTGCTGAAAGACTGTGTGGGGGAAGATGTGTGTGCTTGGCAGGTCTCCTCTGTTCTTTTTATAAATTTTTCTAATCAAGCAGTCTGGTGAAGTGGTAAAGTAATTGGAGTGCCCTTTTTGGCATTGCTAGATTCTAGGATGTCCTTTATTGGAAGACTGTCTTCCTAGTCTCTTCTCTTTTCTGTACTGGGGATTAAACCCAGGGGTGCTTTACCATTGAGCCACATGCCCAGCCCCCCCCCCTTTTTTTTTTGGAGACAGGGTCTCTCTGAGTTGCTTAGGGCTTACTAAATTGCTGACGCTGGCCTCGGAACTTGTGATCCTCCTGTCTCAGCCTCCTAAAATTCTGGGATTACAGGCATGTGCCCTAGACTCTTTCTTTAATAAGTATTTATAGCAGCCTTAAAGAGCAAAGTGCCCTGCTAAGTGCTGTGAAATAATCAGAGAAACAGCAGCCCTGTTGTCCAGGAACATAGCTTGGTAGGTACTCAGCCAATTTAACGCAGACTGTTGAGTGTGGGAGTGGAGGGAGTGGAGTGGGAGGTGTATGAGGAGGGAGATTGCTTTTGGTTTGGTGGGGTTGTGGAGGTAGGAGTTCAGAGAAGCTGTGGCATGTGCTGTGCTGTGGAAAGATGCAATGGGTAGGTTAAAATACCACATAGGAAAGGGAAGGGTGCTGGCCGAGGTTAGGACCTTCATGATGTAATTGGTAAGATGATGTCAAATAGTTTAGGCCAAGTTGTAAGGAGTCTTGAACTGCATTTAAAGGAGATGAAATAGTGGAGAGTCAATGGAGTATGTTTTTATAAGATTAGTGTGGGGGCTGGAGTGGTGGCTACACATGCTTGCCTGGCATGTGCAAGTATGTGGGTTCAAACCCCAACACTACATACACAACGAACTGTTGGAGTAGCAGAGGCCACATGAAAAACTGAAGTGGTTCTCCCTCTCACTGTCCCTCTTTGTTTAAAAAAATAAAAATAAAGTTAAAAAATTAGTGTGATACCAGGATGACCATTGGAGAAAGTGGAGGCCCAGTGCATTAGTGAAGGATATAGTTCCTGGCAGGGCTGGGGATGTAGCTCAGTGCTCAAGTGCTTGCCTAGCATGCATGAGGCCCGGGGTTCAATTACCAGTGCCAACAAGAAAACTTTTTTTCCCCCTTTAAAATAGTACCTGGTACTAGGTACAGTGGTGCACACCTATAATTTCTCAGCAGTACAGAGGCAGAGGCAGGAGGATTGCAAGTTTGAGGGTAGCCTGGACAACTTAACAAGATTCTGTCTCAGTAAAAAAATACAGGGTTGGGAATGTAACTCAGTTGCAGAGTGCCCTTTGGTTCTGGGAGGGTGGGGGAGTCCCATCAGGATAGCTATCATAAACACAACACAACGCAACAAACAAGCCCAGAAAATAATTGTTGGGAGGATGTCGAAAAAGTGGAATCTGTGTGCATTGCTGGTGGAGATGTAAAATGGTATAGTTGCTGTGGAAAATGGAATGACAGTTCCACAGAGATTACATGTACAGTTACCAAATGGACACTGCGTATTGCTCGGGGTTAGGGTGCTTGCCTAGCGTGCACTGGGTTCCATCCCCAGCGCTTGGGTGGGGGTGGGAAAGAAAAGAATTACAAGACCCAACAATTCCACTTACATACCCCCCGAATGCAGGGGCTTGAACCATGTTTGCATATCCATATTCATAACAGTGTTCTTCACAATACTAAAAGGTGAAGCAATCCAGGTAGCCCAATTTGAATGGATAAACAAAATTTGTTAGAGTCAGAATTTTTCAGCTGTAAAAAGGAAAGACGTTTTGGCACATACTGCAATGTGGATGAACCGTGAAGATGTTAAGCTAGGTGAAATGAAGCAGGTGGAGAAGGGCAAACCCTATGTGGTGCTACTCAGTTGGTTTACAGGGGCAGGAAGTGGAAGGGTGAGGATGTAGTGGGACAGAGATTCAGCTGAAGTTGAAAAGTAGATCCAGAGATGGATAGTGATGCAGGTTGCAGGATAATGTGTTCATATTTAATGTCAGAACTGTAAATGAAAAAAGGTTGAAGTGGTAAATTTTTATGTTGAAATATTTTATCATTAAAAGTGGCAAAAATAAGGTACTGGGTACATAGTGTAATGCCAAGTTTCAGCTGCTCCTCATGATTTTATTGTTGCTGTTTGGTGTTATTGCAGTTTCTAGGCTCATTCATCTTCATTGAGCACTGCTTGTTACAGGCATGAGGAAATAAAGATGTCTTGAAGGATACGGGATCGTGAAGCTGGAGGGAGATGCGATGTGCACATGCATGTTGCAGAGACCCTGGGGAGTTACTTATGTGAGGTGAAGGGCAGCGAGAGGGAGTCTTAGATAGTAACTGCACTCAGAACTCAGAGGAATCTGTGATGCTGCTGTTGTCAGTAGAAAGAGTGAATTCAGCAAGGAGAGCTGGTTTGAGGGGTAGGAGATGTAAAGCATTTCCTTGATGTTGTTTTTTTACTTTTTTTGTATTTTTTATTGGCGCGTTACAGTTCCACAGTACATACACACAATTCATTTCATTTTAAATATGGAGTTTGGGAGTGCCAGTGTTACTAAAGATATCTAGAAAACCATTGGAAATGTGAGTCTGAAATTAGAGTTAGAAAATCTAGGTTGCTTGTGTGTCTTTGGGAATTATGCGCAGAGGGGCAGTTGTTGAAGAGAAGCAGTGAGGTAAGTGGAGGGCAGAAGTAGAGCTGAGGCTCAAACCTAGGGGGTGCCAGTGGTCAGGAGGCAGAGGAAGGGTCTTGAGTGGAGGGCGGATGGCCAGGTCGGGATTTTGCTGTTGCACACGCATTTTTACCTCTTAGAAAATGAATTAAGGGGTTAGAGAGAGCGTTAAAAACCAGGTTCCTGTGGAATGTTGGCTCCTTTCTTTTCTCTTTGTTTGCAGTTCTGGGGATTGAACATAGGGGCGCTCTACCACTGAGCTACCTCCCAGTCAGTCTCACCAAGTTTGCCCCAGGTTGGCCTTGAACTTGTGATCCTCCTGCCTCAGCCTCTTGAGTGGCTAGAATTACAGGCCTGTGGGCCTTAGTACGCATGTTTGCTCGTTTTTTACAGTTCTGAGGCCTAAAAAAATGATAGAAAGATGCAAACAAAAACCCTCCCTTAATAAAATATTACAGAAACAGCTCTGGGTATGATTGTACGCACCTTGTAATCCTGAGACAGGAGGTCTGAGACAGGAGGTCTCAGTGAGACCTTGTCTCAAAATAAAAAGGGGTGGGGAGGTAGCTCAGGGGTAGAGCACTTGCCTAGCATTTGTGAGTCCCTGGGTTCAATCCCCATTACGGGGGGTGGTGTGGTGTGGTGAAGAATATGTATGTATATGTATATATATATTACTTGAGGGACTGGAGCAGTGGCTCACGGTTATTGCACCTGCCTGGCGTGCACAAGGACATGAGTTCAAACCCCAGCACCACATACACAACAAAGTGTCGGAGCAACGAAAACCATATGAAAAACTAAATAAAATTGATTCTCTCTCTCTCCCTCTCTCTCTCTCTCTCTTTAAAGAAAAAGAAAAAGAAAAAGAAAAAGAAACACATATGTATTTGTATTACTGGGGATATATCCCAGGGCCTCTTGCATGTTACACAAGCACTCTATCACCAAGCTTCACCCCCAGCCTGATAGTATTTTTAATGTAGCCCTTGTAGGTTTAATTTTTTTTTTATTTGTTTTTCCGTCTGGCCTTTTTTTCTTTGACACTTAGTTGTGTGTGTGACGCCAGGGTTTGAACCTGGGTCCTCGTGCATGCCAGGGAAGTGCTCCAGTTGCTGAGCCGCTACCCCATCTCTTGAGCCACTGCCCCAGGTTTACTTTTATCAGATTATTTCCGTGGAGTTGGGAGTTAGTGAATCATTTATGGCTGTGGATTTGAATAAACCTGACTTCAGTCATTCGGTCTTGAGCCCTGCTCATGTTCTTCAGCCTCCCTCGTTGGTGGCATGCAGTACATAATAACCACCTCCTGTCGCTGCCTTGGGCATTTGGCACGAAAGTACACGCACAGCACTCAGCTCAGTGCTTAGTTTGAGGTAATTGTCCAATACATGGAAGCTACTTTTTTTTTTTTTTTTAAGAGAGAGAATAAATTTTATTTCTTTTTCCATCTGGGCTTTGTTTCTCCAATACTTAGTTGTGTATGTAGTGCTGGGGTTTGAACCCAGGTCCTCGTGCATGCCAGGCAAGCGCTGTAACTGCCGAGCCACCGCTCTAGCCCAGAAGCTACTCTTTCAGATCTGTGACATTTGCAATGATATTTATTTCTACAGAATGGAATCATCAAGGATATTTTAGAATAGAATTTAATTTGGTAGACTTGGAAATTCATCCTGTATCTTGAGGTAGCCATGATTTGTATCTCCCAAAGCCAAAGGAGGAAGCAGGCATTTTTTAGAAACTGATCTGAAAGTGAAGCTCATTTAGAAGTTGTACTACAACTGGAGGTGAAGAATGCCCTTTGGTTCTAAATCCCTTATATCTTACAGGCAGAATTTGTCTGTTAATTCTGTTACTGAGAATAGTTGTATTAACAACTTGGGTTATTTGGGTGTTTTTTGTCTTATGAAAGAAGGTTAGCTGTTATAGTTCAAGAAATTTTCTTTCAAAGGGACCAATGTTTCAGATTCTGTCTATTTTGGAAATTATCAAAGCATTTCTCCGTTTTAAGGAGCCCATTTTAGACACTAAATTGTAATATTGTTGGGATAGATGAATAATTTTTCACTGTTGTTTTTTTTCTTTTGTTGAACTAGATGGTTTTTCTCTAAACCACCTCTAAATCTGAATTTCTGGGTCTTTCTTTCTTTACTCTTCCAGTATGAATAAAATGGGGGTGGGGAAGCACCTTTTTGGCTTTGTCCCATGTGTGCTCCCTAATGGCGTCATGTGTGTCTTTCATGTCAGAACATACTGTTGCAGCAGCTGGGAGTCGCTCCTTCTTCTGAGGGCCCTTGGCCCTTGTACATTCACCCTCAAGGCCTTTCTGTGCTTTCACGTCTCCTGCTCATCTGGCAACATAAAGCTGGTGCACAAGGTGACCCTGATGTCCCTGAATGCCTTAAAGTTTGGGACAGGTAAGATGACTAAGAGAAGGCCTGTAGAGAAGATTATTTACTGTCTTTATTTTTGTTCTTTGTAGTCAATCTTTGAGATGCTACTGTGATGATGGGTTTAGAGTGAGAAGGGCGGAGGAATGACAGGGGAACGGTGGGAAGATGTACCGTTACAAAGACAAGTATGGGGCTGGAGCGGTGGCGGAGCGGTGGAGCAGTGGAGGCCTGCCTGGCATGCGCGAGGACCCGGGTTTAAATCCAGCACCACATATACAACTAAGTGTCGGAAAAACTAAATCTAGAGGAAAAATAAATTAAAATTGGTTCTGTCTGTCTCTTCCTCCTTCCCTTCCTTCCCTTCCTCCCATCTTCCCTCTTTCTTTAAAATTAAAAGCAACAGCAACAACAAGAAGTTTGCCATCTGTGGTCAGTGATCAGCCAACAGAATCTTCTTGTAGCACTTGGGGATTTGGTTATATTTATTAGAATCTGAATCCTGAGCGTGATCAGTTTTATCCTGACCTGTTTTTTGGGTAGAGAGGGAGCAAGGAAGCTAACTCTCTCCTTGGTTATTTTGCTTTCAACGTGAAACCACTTTCAGTGACTTGCAGTCTTTTTTGGATAAATTTAAAGAATTTGTTTCCTTGGGGGAAGCTCAGATTAATCATCTTAAATCCTCCTTGGATGGACCAGTGTTTGCCATTTTTGTTTACATGGTTAGAAGTCTCCAAAGCAGGTTGTTTTCCTTAAAGGCTTTGCTTTACTTTTCCCCATTCTAGGATCAAATAGCTCTAATGTTGGATTTGAGAAATAAACCTCCTTGAATGCCAGAGGCCCACTATATTTTTCCTGGTGGAATCTTGCAAAAAGGCTGGGAGCTGGTGAAGGGGTGTGTGTGAGAGAAGGATCGCCTTATTAAAACACAAATCTCTTTCCTAATAGCCAGAGGCAGTGGAAACAGTTGGCTGTGTGCTATGTTCATTCCTTTTTTTTTTGCATAAAGCTCTTCTGATACATTCTCAGATATTATAATTTCCTTTTTATTTGTGGTGTAATTTATTTTTAACTATCATCATGCAATGATTATGGCCTCTAAACTATCAAAACTAGAATTAAATGATAGAATCTGGGGCTAGGGTTGTAGGTCATTAGGGGTGTTCTGGGTTCAGTCTTCACCATGTGCACACATGAGCTGCGGGAGGGGAGGAGAGACTGAGACTAGGAAGGTATAGGGCAAAGAAGTATTTGAATTGGTTCTACCTCTCCAGGCTTATTAAGGAAAGAGCAACACCACCAACACCTCTTGGGGAGTTTATGGCTCTTTCCACTGTCACAGATGGCAGAGTACATAGCGATGCTGCCGTGGCCACAGTTAGGAGAATTGAAGGGATCTTGTAAATGTTTTTGTGGTGAAATTCATCTTTTTTGTAGGCAAACTTAATTTTTGTCTTTGCTGTGTAACTCTTTTTCTTCCTTAATTTGTTATCTTAGTGGCTGGGTTTAAGAAGCTTAGCTCTTGCAGCACCGGGCAGCGTATCCTTGGGGGCATTGCTGGGGCTTTCCCAGGAGACATGCTCTCCCTTTCTCTTGGTAGGTTTTTGTCTACAATGAAGCAGAATGCCCTGCAAGGCGTGGTTCCCAGTGAGACGGAAGATCTGAACATAGAGCACCTGCAGCTGCTGCTCCTCATTTTCCACCACCTCTCTGAGAAAGGCCGGAGGGCCATACTGACCCAGCTTGTGCAGATCACTCAGGAGCTAAGCGTCAGCATGGAGGCTCAGATGCGTGCCGTGCCTCTCGTCCTGGCTCGCCTCCTCTTGATCTTCGATTATCTGCTTCATCAATACTCCAGAGCCCCTGTGTATCTGTTTGAGCAGGTACAGACTAACGTACTTTGTCTGCCTTACTGTCTGAGAGCTTCAGTCTTCTCAGCAGTTAGGATCCCAAACCAAAGCGATCTGCTCTGCTCACCTGAGCTTATAAATGTTTGCTGTAGGTTCACAGGTAAAAAACCAGTGGGACTTTCATATGTGCAACTTGCACATTATATTTAGCCCAAAGTGACAAATGTAGATTACCTGATTTGGTGTGTTTGTTAAAATCAGATTACAGGCTTTGTTTGTAGATGTTCTTCTTGAATTACTGTGCTTTATTGGTGTGTAACAGTACTCTGAGCGCTGATCCTCAATAAGTATTTGTTGGTTTTTGAAGAATGGTCAAGCAGTAAATTTTACGGATTTGCAAAGACCTTTGTAAGTATTCAAAATGAAGATGGGAGGCCAAGTTCATGGGTATTATGTTCAGCAGTTCTTAGAACGTTTCATTGAATACATTCCCTTTATGATCCATCAAAAATTGCTTTCCAAAAGAAGTCACAGAAAAATCCTTAATATTTTGTTTTGGCTTGTGAATTTTGGTTTGATGTACTGATCTGTTACACCTGGGATGTGAAGCCAAGTGGTCACTGTTATGATTCTTCTTAATTGGAGTATTTTTGTTTTAAAAGGTACAGCACAACCTGTTGAGTCCTCCTTTTGGGTGGGCAAGTGGACCTCAGGACAGCAGCAGCCGTCGGGCTACCACCCCTCTCTATCATGGGTTCAAAGAAGTAGAAGAAAACTGGTCTAAGCATTTCTCATCAGGTGAGAAACAGTCGCAAGGAGCTGACTTACTGTTTTTCTAGGCAGGCTTGAACTTGAAGCTTGGAGATTCCTGGAATCCCCAGCCTGCCTAGTCACTGGTATCATACATAGGTGTGCGCCATCATGCCTGGCTCTGTGTTTTCTAGATATTTATGTTTTATGCCCTGTTAGAATGAGTAGAGAATAACACTGTTCATTAAGCACATTGTTTTCCAGATGCCATCCCCCAGCCCAGATTCTACTGCGTGCTGTCCCCAGAAGCCTCAGAGGATGGTCTGAATCGACTTGATTCTGCGGTACTAGGAATTTTAAAACCCCATTTTATGTGTGGGCTGATGGTCTCCACCAAGTCTATTTCAGGGAGAGGGGGAATAATTTACTTTCAGTAATGAGAGCACTTGGTCTTTGTTAGAATTTGCCAAAAGGAAAATGAACTTTGAGAGAGGTGTTTACTGGGCTGCATTTTTGCTGTAGAGGTTGTTATCTCTTGACACTTCTTTCTTTTTTTTAAAGAGAGAGGGACAGAGAGAGAGAGAGAGAGAGAGAGAATCAGTTTTTACTTTTTCATGTGGTTTTCATTTTTCCAACACTTCGTTGTATACATGGTGCTGGGGTTTGAACCCGTGTCCTTGCACATGCCAGGCAAGCTGTGTAATTGCCGAGCCACTGCTCCAACCCCTTTGACATTGATTTTTGTGGACAAATATTTTAATGGACAAAAATAGTTGACTTCTCTCATTCTGAAGCTTGTGGTTGTGTGCTCACAGTGGTCCACAAACTGAAGGTCCCAGAATGTGAAATCTGTGGGAAGAAACCAATAAGTATAATTGGTGGGGTATTTTGTTAATCGTGAGGAGTAGTAGGAAAAAAGTTTTCAAGAAATAAGAAGAAATGATTATGTTTCTTTGCTGATACCAGGCGTGTGAAGTTCTTTTCTCTAAGCTTGTCAAGTATGATGAGCTTTACATGGCCCTGACAGCCCTGCTTGCCGCTGGATCCCAGCTTGATACAGTCAGGAGGAAGGAAAACAAGAACGTAACAGCCTTGGTAAGACCTCGGAAGCCTGGGGAGAGTTTGGCTTGTATTTGATAATTGATTATTTCTCTCAAATTCCTTCTGGGATGTAGGCAGTTTATTGAATATCTGTATGCAAAACTGACCAGATACTTGAGTGGCTATGTTGTTTGAGTTGCTCAGTTTACTGTAGAGACAGTTTTTCCCTTTTTTCAGTTAGCATTGACTTTTTCCTTGACTTTCCCTTTTTTCAGTTAGCATGCGACTTTGAGGGTTAGAGCCAAATTACACTGTTAAAATTGTGTGCATGTATGAATATATAACAATGAATCTCCCCTTACGTACAATTATAACGTTCCAATTAAAACATTAGGAAAAAGAAAGGAAGGATACCACCTAGTTCCACTTTTAAAGTTGTGAGTGGGGCAGTTCTTACTGTTAGAGAGGTCTTGAGATGATGACACGTGCCACCTCTGTGACTGCTGCCTGTTCCATTTGCTTCCTCCAGGAGGCCTGTGCCCTTCAGTATCACTTCTTGATCCTGTGGAGGATCCTGGGTATTTTGCCACCATCTAAGACATACATGAACCAGCTGGCCATGAACTCACCCGAGATGAGTGAATGTGACATCTTACATACCCTGCGATGGTCTTCCCGCCTCCGGATCAGCTCCTATGTGAACTGGATAAAGGTACCGCAGTGGAACACAGAGCCTGCTGCACAGGGGACGTGTTCATAGCGGACATGCTCTGTGTTTTGGGGGGCAAGTTTTAAAGTTAAGGAAAGCTTCGGACTCCTCATTTTGATCTCTTCAAAATTTTTTTCCTTGCTGTCCAAACAGGATCACCTTATCAAACAGGGAATGAAAGCTGAACATGCTGGCTCTCTCGTAGAACTGGCGTCCACCAAGTGTAGCTCTGTGAAATACGATGTTGAAATTGTAGAGGAATACTTTGCTCGACAGGTATGCTAGTGTTGGAACCATAATGACAGAGCTTGGCTTCTACCATTGCCTTTTGTCACAACTAATTAATCTCCTGGGTATTTTTTAAAGATTTCATCGTTCTGCAGCATCGACTGTACCACCATCTTGCAGCTGCATGAAATTCCTAGTCTGCAGTCCATCTACACCCTCGATGCTGCTATCTCTAAGGTCCAGGTCTCTCTGGATGAACACTTTTCTAAGATGGCTGCAGAGACGGATCCCCATAAGTCATCTGAGATAACCAAGAACCTCCTTCCAGCCACACTTCAACTCATCGACACCTACGCATCGTTCACTAGGTGTGACGAATTGCCCACCTGAGATGTGCAAGTACTGCTTCCTCTGTGCAGCTCCCCCGGGGACACAAGTGTATATTAACCACCCCACATTTTGGTATAATGTTTTCTCCTCTATCTTTGAAAGGGAGCCTGATGAAGAATTTTTCACATAGCTCATGAGTCAGGAGAAAATATGATTTCTATTCTTTAAAATGTTTTCTAGAATTTTATTTGTAGTATTCAACGAAATGTGATTTTTAAAGCACCATGTTCTTATTATTAACTGAATTGAAGCTATCTAAGTGCTCTTTGAATTTCTTAGTATGCAGCTAGAGGAAAAGCAAGTTTTCTTAACAAGGTAGAGGTTATTTTGAAATTGTGCACTTTCTACAACAAACATTGCAAATTGCATGTTTTATAGATTTTAGTCTGTAAATGATATTTTGAAATCTTAAAATTACCAGGCATAGTAGCTTATGCCTGTAATCTCAGCAGCTTGGGAGGCTGATGAAATGACATGTTCGAGGCCAGCCTCAGCCACTTAGCCCCTCAACAGCGAGCAAGACTTTGTCTCAAACTAAAAGGATAAAAAGGGTTAAATCCCCAAAATCCCCAGTACCAAAAACAAAAACAAAAACAAAACAAACAAAAAAACCTCCGAAAACTCAAAAAAAAAAAAAATAACCAAACCCCTTAAAATCCATTTTTAATACATAAAATGTAGAAGATTATTTAAAAATTGAGATTTTTGGCTTTTTTTAAATGGAAGAACTGGCAAAATTGGACTGACTTCTTCCGTGATAGTAATAGACTGTAACAGGAATGGCTTTCCCTTGAGGCAGGTCCCACTTAGCCCTCTTTTTTTTTTTTTTAAGAGGCTCAGTGAGAGAGAAAGAGAAAGAGAGAAGCAATTTATATTTAGCTTTTCATGTGCTTTTTGTTCCTCTGATACTTCGTTGTGTATGTGGTGCTGGGGTTTGAACTCGAGTACTCGCGCATGCCGGGCAAGCGCTCTAGCCCCCACCTAGCCCGCTTAAATGCATTTATTTATCTGGTCCCTGTAGCATCTCACTGTTGAGCATCTCCTCTGTGAAGCTTTTGTAAAGGGGCTAGGATTCTTATATAAAACTTGACTTTGTTTTTTTGTTCGCATCCCTTGCAGTAGAGAGAAGGCTGTTGTCGGATTGAGGCTATTAAATATGAGCTGTAAACGTAATTAACAAGTGTGAATGCCTGCCATGTGCCATGGACTGTTCTTTGTGTTAGGGGTACAGTGGTAGCCAGAGCAGATCCAGTTACTGCTCAGTGGGTATTTCTAGGCCCTAATCTGGCCTACTAGGCCAATGCTTTTGAATCTGAGTTGTTAATAGATACTCCTGGGCGAGTAAGTTTGGCAGATGTTGGGTAAATTAAACAGGTCTTATTTTGTTTTTTAGAACATAGTACTTCTCAGAGCCTTTGCTTTACACATTGCCTGTCTTCCAAGATTGAGGAAGGAGGATGGACAGAATGTTCATTGTTTCCCAAATTTGTTTGCCATGGACTCCTAATTTGGGAATATTTCAGAGGATTGGATATTCTTTGAGAAACAATTACCCTTTGGAATTTTTATGAAGGGGCTGGCACTGTCAACTATATTTAGTAGATTAGGAAGCTGAGATATAGGCTTTTCACCTTCTCCGGGAAAGTTTCTCCCAACCATGACGATGGGATTCGATTCCTACAGCTTCTGTTCCCCACCCTCCTGTTTTTCTTCAGAGCCTACTTGCTGCAGAACATCACCGAGGAGGGGAGCACGGAAAGACCTTCCAAGGAGAAGCTGCAAGGCTTTGCGGCTGCCTTGGCTGTTGGTTCCAGCAGGTGCAAGGCGAGCACCCTGGGTAAGTGTGTGGATGCGCCACTTCTCCCTTTATCTGTCTGCTGCCGTGGACAATTTTTTGGAGCCTTACTCTGTGTCAGGCATTTACACAAGATTATCTGTTTTGAATTTTACCCCACCAGTAAAGTATTATTGTCTCCTCTTTTTTTTTTTTTTTTAAAGAGGGAGAAAGAGAAAGAATTAATTTCATTTTTTCGTCTGATCTTGTATATGTGGTGCTGGGGTTTGAACCTGGGTCCTCACACATGCCAGGCAAGTACCACAACTGCTGAGCCACTGCTCCAGCCCCTCTTGTCTCCTTTTTACTCACTAGGAAACTGAGACTTAGCCAAGTTTTTTTGCCCCAAACCCTACATCTTGCAAATGATGGAACTGGGAAGCAAACCAAGATCATTTGGTTCTAAAGCATGAGGCTCTTTTGCCTTTATCATAGATCTGTGTTCTTTTCATTTATAGAGATTAGGAAGACGAGCTAACTACTATTTCATCCTTGAAATAATCTCTTTCCTGGTTTAGGAATGATCTAGAAGAAATTTAGAGCAGGCAGTCAAAGGACTTGAGCAGGATTGGAATTAGGTGCCGAAATTACACTTTAAAATTTATGGCCATCTGGGGCTGGAGTGGTGGCTCAGCAATGAGAGGGCTTGCCTAGCATGCCAAAGACCCAGGTTCAAACTACAGCCCCGCATACACAATTTGTCAGAAAGACAAAAAAGGTTTTAAAAAAAAATTGATTCTTTAAAAAAAAAAATTATGGCTATTTGTGTTTCCCTTCATGTCATCCTTTGAATAGTCCTATTATTCAGTCTCATGTAGTATGCTTTGTTTAATGCTTTTTTGTTGTTGTTGTTAAGAAAGAGGAAGGACAGTGAGAGAGAGAGAGAGAGAGATTGAGAATCAACTTTATTTTCATGTGACTTTCGTTGCTGTGACACTTTGTTGTCTACATGGTGCTGGGGTTTGAACCCGCATCCTGGTGCATGTCAGGCAAATGCTATAACTGCTTAGCCACCACTCCAGCCTCTTGAACGCTGTTCTTTTATTTTGTTTATTTTTAAAAGAAAGAGGGACTGTGAGAAAGAGAGAATCAATTTTTTTATTTTTAGTTTCTCATGTGACTCTCATTGCTTGGACTCCTTGCTATGTAAATGGTGCTGGGGTTCAAACTCATGTCCACGTGCGTGCCAGGCAAGCGCTGCAACCATTGAGCCTTTGCTCCAGCCCTCAAATGCTGTTCTTAATATGCATTAATGATCTCTGCCCTCCAGATTTGTTTTTAGGAGAAAAGAGATCAAAAGAGATGGGTAGCAGATGTTCAGTGGTGATTTTAGCCTGGCTTGCTCAGATGACTCCCCTCACTTTGCTTGCAGTTGTCTTCCTGGCTTGCCAGATTAGAAAGTGGATATGATGGGAAATGAAAACCTTACAACTGAGCTTGTCAGCCAGCAAGCAGTTAGCTAGTTCTTGGACATCGTACTGTTATTGCAATATCTAGCTAAGCTGCCTTCGTAATTATTTTGACAGCCTGGGCTGGAATATTTCTTTCTTGGCTTTTAAAATGCTTTGTTTCATTCCTTTTTTCTTGTAATGTTTCCTTTTCTGTTGCCTCCAGGCCCAACATTGGTTCAGAATTTGCCATCTTCAGTGCAGGCTGTATGTGAGTCCTGGAATAATATCAACACCAATGAGTTTCCCAGCATTGGCTCCTGGGTGAGTCCGTGTGTTCCAGGGTGCATGCTGAACACCGCTTGTTCTGTGTTATGTTCTTGCTCTTGGTGCTTAAGCTCCCTGCAAACAGGTCTTCATAGGTTGCAGCAGTATTTGCTGTATTAACTGTTTCCTTTCCTTTTTAGGTTATGTGTCAGGAACCTTCTCCTTTTGCCATGGTTTTATGGGGTAACTTTTAGGTTCTCTAGGCTCTTAGATGATATTGAGTCTCCCCTTGGTTTACTTAAGCTTTGTATATGCTCAACCTCTATTAGTAGATTATTCTGTCATTAGAGTTCTTTGGAAAACTGAAGTTTTATAATCTTATTATCCCTGTTTTGTAATTGTGACCTCTGTTTTATGTTACCCAGAGCTGTGGTACAAGGATAATTGTGATCTTTGTAATGGGGACGAGATCCACTGCAACATCCTAATCCTTCCCAGGCATTACAGACAGGTCGTAGTTTTACTGCTAAATATAGTACATCATATATTCCAGTCATGTGGAATTGATATCAGGTGTTAGTTTCACTTGTTAATTTTGTACTGTCTAGAATGTGTGAACTGTCCTCCCACCCCTCTGCCTTTCTTCCCAGGATGAATATCAGTGTATACCAGGTGGAGGCTACAGTTTATAAACCTCAGTGGAGGCTTAATTTGTCTTTTTTTCCACCAGAGAACTTTATCCAGGGTAGCCAATCTGCCCATTCTCGTCTGCTTTGCTTCCTTTCAGCGCAACGCCTTTGCCAACGATACCATCCCTTCCGAGAGTTACATCAGTGCTGTGCAGGCTGCTCATTTGGGAACTCTCTGTGGCCAAAGTCTGCCGCTGGCTGCATCCCTGAAGCACACCCTCCTCTCGCTGGTCAGGTTGACTGGAGATCTGATTGTGTGAGTACCGAGTCCCTAGACCTCGGCGCTTTCTGTAGTTGTGCTCTGTTGTGATTGCGGAGAGTGAGAGGTTACTCTTTTGTCTTTTATTTTTTAAGGAACTGCCATACTGTTTCCTACAGTGACTGCCCCATTTTACATTTCTTTCTTTTTGCTGTGTTGAGGATTGCAGTGCTTGATAGTTAAGCACTGTACCACTGAGGCGCACCCCCAGCTCTAGTGAGTCTCTAACTGTATAGCAGTGGTTTACTTATATCTTCCTGGTCCAAGAGAACTTGCTCCTTTAGACTAGAGGATAAGCACTTAACCTAGAATGATGTTTAAAAACTCAGAACTGAGTACTGCCTCCTGTCTTTAGAAAAGGCAAAGAGCTTTAAACAGTGTTGTGATTTGGAGGTGCTTTGGGTTTAAATTTTTTTTTTTTTTTAAAGAGAGAAAGAGAGAATCAATTTTTATTTAGTTTTTCATGTGGCTTTCATTGCTCCAGGACTTCGTTATGTATATGGTGCTGCGGTTTGAACTTGTGCATGCCAGGCAAGCGCTGTAATTGCTGAGCTACTGCCCCAGCCCCTTGGGTTTAAATTTTAAAGTGATATTGACTGATGATCAATTTTTCTCCAGAGTCATGCAAGAGGTAGACTTTGGCACCATAAGGAGTAGGGCAGGCCTTCAGGGATGCAGGTTGTAGTCCTCTACATAGGTCACAGGTGAAGTCCTCTATATAGGTCACAGGTGAAGTCCTCTACATAGGTCACAGGTGAAGTCCTATACTATAGTGCTGTAAGAGTTATCAGATTCTGAGAGTTCTTCTAGAAAATCCATCTGGGATGGATTATTAGGTTAGCTAGCTTTGGTTTTTTAATATTGTAAAAGTGTCTTATTAATTTAACATTTAATAAGTATATTTTTCATTTGGAAATGATTTTTCTTCTGATAGAGTAGTGAAAGAGAAGAATATTTAATTATATGATTATATATATCTAGAATACAGCTATCAAGGAAAAGACTGGAATAAAAGCCCTCTCCTTAGTAAATAATTGAATTATTCTGCTTTGCAGAGTTTTAGAGTTGTATATTCACTTAACTTGGTTCCATTTTCTTTGCTGAAGGTGGTCAGATGAGATGAACCCACCACAAGTCATTCGGACCCTGCTACCCCTTCTTCTGGAGTCAAGCACTGAGAGTGTTGCTGAGATCAGTAGCAACTCCCTGGAACGCATCTTGGGCCCTGCAGAGTCTGATGAGTTCCTGGCTCGTGTTTATGAGAAGCTGATCACTGGTTGTTACAACATTCTGGCCAATCATGCAGATCCCAACAGGTGAGCCTGAAGGAGGAAAGTCGTCAGGTTCTGTGACCTGCTCTACTGCGAGATGTGCCACCACTGCTGCCTTTTGTGTCACTGAGAGTTTGGTACTACTGTGCTTTTTCAATAGGAAGTTCTGTGCTTGTGTGCATTTTGCAGTCATGTGGAAATGTGTGAAGAGTTATTTGGAGTCCTCTGTTGTGATTGATTTTTAGGAATAAATGTTCAGAAAATGGAAGGCTTAAGTGTTCAGATTGAAGACTTAAATAATTCAGCAAGTGATTATTGAATGCTGTACTAGACGTGACGTGGCGTGCAGAGGCGCACCATAAAAAATGAGTTTCTAAAGTTGTGCCCATGCTTTTGTAATGGGTGGTCTGTGGAGTTAGGAGATCCGGCTGTATTGTTGGACCATGGTGTTTTATGCTGTGAAGAAGGTCGTGTTACACTTACCCACTGAGAACTGCATAAAAGAAGGATCTGTGTTGGTATTTCTTAGCTCTTTGTTGTTGTGTCGGGATTTTCATTAGCAACTCCTTTTTTCTGCCCTGCCCTCCCCTCTGCTTCCTCCTTCTTCTTTCTTTCTTTCAGAATTAGAGGCAGTTTAGCTATATAGAAATGATTCATCTGAAGTGTCTCTTCCAAAAATATTAGTGACTGAATCTGGATTAGGACTCTAGGCTTCGGGTGCTTTTCCTACTTAGTTTCCTAAGAAAGGGGCTAGTAAATAAAATTGTGCTGCTGTTCATTTGTTAAACCTTTGTTGAACACCTACTGAGTCCCAGACTTTCTGCTCTGCTTTGACAAAATACGAAATTAAACATTTCCCTCAGAGACCAACTGTCAATAACTTAGGGTTTTTCAAAGTCAGGAGGACGTTGAAACATTTTATCCTGGTGGTTAATTATTCCTCTTGCTCCTCAGTGGACTGGATGAATCCATTTTGGAGGAATGTCTCCAGTATTTGGAAAAGCAGCTGGAGAGCAGCCAGGCCCGGAAGGCTATGGAGGAGTTTTTCTCTGACAGGTGAGCTGTGTTTTGCTTCATGCAGCGTGAGTGTTTTGATGCCTCCTGAAAGCAAGACGCAGTTGGTTTATGTGTTCTTTCTCAGGAAGTGCATGAGGCCTGTGTAGGTACCCTCCTTGAGAAGAAGCTGTGTTCATTGTGGAGCCTTTCAGTTATTGATGGGGAGCTGGATTTCATGAACACTTTGTGTTGCTGACTCTCAAGTGCCCATCTTCTCTAGAGGAGATGAGATTGTGAAGAAATGGAGATGGCTTCCTTTCATATGAGGCTTAACGTGATTCTTCCGTTTTCCCCCCTCCCGCCTCCCAGTGGAGAACTTGTGCAGATCATGATGGCAACAGCCAATGAGAACCTCTCTGCTAAATTCTGTAACCGAGTCTTGAAATTCTTCACCAAACTCTTCCAGCTGAGTGAGTGACAGCTTTTAGTAATCTTCTTATGGGAACTTTGATGTCCGACTAATACTGTGCCTATCTTCTGCCCGAGTTTAACTGCTGCATGAAAATGCTAACAAGTGGAGAGAATCCCTCAGAGAAAGTTTGGAAGGAAGTGGAAGCTGCATGCATCCTTTCCCCATCTTCTGGCTCTCTGTTTGCTTCCTTCTTGCTTTCCCGTAGCCCTTCCTAACGGACTGTGTCCTCTGGTCTGTTCCTAGCTGAGAAGAGCCCTAACCCGAGCCTTCTACATCTCTGTGGCTCACTGGCACAGCTGGCTTGCGTGGAGCCTGTGCGCCTGCAGGCCTGGCTCACTCGCATGACTACATCGCCCCCAAAAGATTCCAGTCAGTTGGATGTCATTCAGGAGAACCGGCAGCTGTTACAGTTACTGACTACGTACATTGTTCGAGAAAACAGGTAGACCAGCTGCATGTGTGTCATGTGTCCCTAAGAATCCCTGAAATACGTGGAGAGCATTTGTAGCTATCTCTCTGGCACAAGTCTTAGCATTTTCAGTGCTTCTGTATTTCCCTCTTGATGGACTCTAGGAACTAGTATAGCTTCTTGGGTTTTTTTCCCTTGGGAAAAACTTCTGGAATGACTTGGCCTGTCATTTGCAACCTGAGTGAATGTTTTTTGTTCTAGGAGCCCCAATCCAAAGGTGGGATTAGTGTATAGAGTCATGTATTTAATGTTTGATCAAAACTTCTTTGATTGCTTTTACAAAATTGAAATATACAGAGCCAGATTCCTGTTCGTTTCTCACTGATTTGCTCTCTCTCTCTCTTTTCTGTCAGCCAAGTCGGGGAAGGTGTATGTGCTGTGCTTTTGGGTACCCTGACCCCCATGGCAACAGAGATGCTGGCCAATGGTGATGGCACTGGCTTCCCTGAACTCATGGTTGTGATGGCCACTCTGGCCAGTGCAGGTCAAGGTGCTGGGCACCTTCAGCTTCATAATGCTGCTGTGGACTGGCTGGGCAGATGGTAAGATGATGAAATTAGAGGGCTCCATCCTTCCCTTTCTCTTTCCTTTTCTCTTTCTTCTCTCCCCTTGTTTCTTCTCTTCTATATAGGACTGAACCCAGGGGCACTCTATCACTGAGCTACATCCCCAGCCCTTTTATTTTATTTTATTTTATTTTTGAGGGTCTTGCTAAGTTATCAAGACTGACCTTGACTTTGGATTCTCATGTCTCAGCCTCCTGAGTTGCTGGGATTACAGGCATGCACCACTATGCCAGGCTTCATTATTTTCTTAGTAGTTTCCTGTTTATTTTTCCTAAGATGTCTTGGGGAAATTATACCAAAAGTCAGTGAAAGCCCTGAGATCAGACCCCCTCCCCCCAAGCTGTGTAACCAAGTGTGACTTACAGTTTTCTGATAATACTTTCGCTTCATGGTGTCTACAAATTGATTCAAGGCTCATGAAGAGTTCTCCTCTATTTGGTGCCTTAGATAATAGATTTTCTCCTTCTACTCCCCCCTCCCCTCTGGGACAGCAAGAAATACCTGTCACAGAAGAACGTGGTTGAGAAACTGAATGCCAATGTAATGCATGGAAAGGTAAGAAAATGAGAAGTGAGAGCAGGAGCGGGGGTGGGGGTGATGGTCTCATCTTTGTGGTTGAGTGGAAATTTCTCCTTTCTGTGGCGCCGACCAGCCTGCACAGGCTAAGGCTGATGGTCTCAATGACCGAGCAGTGCGTAACTGCTAACTGTGTGCCATCAGGCCTCTTCCAGGGGGCATGAAGTGATAGGAAGGAAGTGTTCTAGCAGATGTCCAGCAGAATACTTCTTAAAACATGGTGACTTCTAGCTCTCTGAGACGCTGGTGCACCCTGGAAACGTGCCTTGCATCTGTGCACTCTGAGTCAGTGCTGCTTGGGGTGTAGACTGTCTCCTCTGTCACATACCATGGCACTGTTGCCTCTCCCTCCTTTCTTTCTTTCTTTCTTTTTTTTTTTAAAGAAAGAAGGACAGTGAGAGAGAGAGAAAGACAGAAAGAATCAATTTTTATTGAGTTTTTTTTTCACATGGCTTTCGTTGTTCTGACACTAGTTGTGTATGTGGGTGCTGGGGTTTGAACCTGTGTACTTACACATGTCAGGCAAGCACCGTAACCACCTACCCACCGCTCCAGCCCCTCTCCCTCCTTTCTTGCTCATCATTATCCTTTTGGCACTGAAGCGTCACAGTGCAGAGGAGGGAACTTAGACATGTGAGTCTTTGTTGACTGACTGTTGGTTGTTTTTTATTTTGTTTTGTTTTTAGGGAAATATGAACTACCTGTAGTTGTTTGCTTCTGCATCATTTTAGTTATTTAAAATGACTTTTACAGTGATTAAAAAATGCTGCTGGTAAGGAAAAATGCTAATGAGAGTTTCTTTGCATTTATAATATATCTGATCCTTTCTTGAATGATTTTAGTGTCCAGTTTTACTCCATTTTTCCAATTTTAATTCTGCTTTATAAGATGTTGTAAATAATTTGTGCTTAAGAGTGAAGACTATATGCTAATTTAGTACAGTTTGCAGACCAACTATGTGCAGATAGTGGAAAGAGCTGTGGAAATAGATAATTAAACTATCTTGGTTTTCTTATCTGCTTTTATATTATTTCTCTGATTTTGATCTCATTAGAGAAAATGTAATTTACATGGTAAAACATGGAGAACCAAGTTTTGTGAGGGTGTGGTCTTCTCTTGTAGCATGTGATAGTCTTGGAGTGCACATGCCATATTATGTCTTACTTGGCTGATGTCACGAATGCCCTGAGCCAGAGTAACGGTCAAGGGCCAAGTCACCTGTCAGTGGATGGGGAAGAGCGAGCCATTGAGGTGGACTCAGACTGGGTGGAAGAATTGGCAGTGGAAGAGGAAGATTCCCAGGCTGAGGATTCAGTAAGTACTAAGTATCCTTTAAGTTAGCCTCCTAAGATCGTGACTAACTAATGTGCTTTTCCAGCCCCTTCAAAAACTTTCCAGCCCCAACCCTTTCTTCCAGCTCTCGTATCTAGAGCAGGCTTGGCTTTTCTGCTTTTGTAGGCCTGCAGGGCAAGCCACAGTGAGCTAATCTCTCAAGGAAGCATTTGCTTTTCTTCTGTCCAGAATCACTTGTCCTGCTTAGACTTTGTATCCAAAGTAGAACTTCAGGGATGAGTCCTTCACAGGGATGGTAGGCATTCCCTTGTAGAGAAAGTGTTAGGGTCTTTCTCTTAACCACAGTACCCTAAGGTTGTACCTGAGATTGCTGCAGATTTTCAGCCAACTGGCTGTTTGAACTTGGGGCAGGTTTCTGTTGGTTACTGATGAGACTTCATAGAACGTGGAAGTTCATGTGTTTTTGTGGGTATGTATATGGAGGGGTAGACTTCTGATTAAAAGAACTTTTTATCTTTGAAGGATGAAGATTCTCTTTGCAATAAACTCTGCACTTTTACGATCACACAGAAGGAGTTCATGAACCAGCACTGGTAAGAGCTCTTCCTTTCAGGTGAGGATGTGTTAGGCTTTGATTGTTCTTGCTCCTGAGCTTGCTTGCTTGTTCTTTCTTTTTGTAGGTACCACTGTCACACCTGTAAAATGGTGGATGGGGTGGGTGTGTGCACAGTATGTGCTAAGGTGTGCCACAAGGATCACGAGATTTCCTATGCCAAGTATGGATCCTTCTTTTGTGACTGTGGAGCCAAGGAAGATGGCAGCTGTTTGGTGAGAAATTTGGAACCTTCACTGAGCCATAAAGGGTGACTTGTTAGTGACACGGGAATACTTAATCCAAATTGGACAATTCCTACACCACCTCCGTGGTACCTGAGTCTAGGAATATATTTGTGTTCTCTTCCTGATGATTTATATAATTATGGTCCAAGCACTTAACTTAGAATATTAGAGGTAACAGGTTCTTTAGAGATCTCAAAGTCAGTTATTCCTAAGAACTCCCCATAATTTCAGATGTTACAATCAAGGTTTGATGCTATGTGTGGGCAGTTAGCATTAGGTGAATACCCTGAATTTAGCCTTTTGGCTAACATATGCATCCTTAGGAAATTTCTCTTTTGGCTGCAAGATCTTAGAAAGTATTTCACCTGCGCTTTTGGAACATGCTTAGGGACTTTGACGTTTTCTGTGCCTAGGCACTGGTGAAGCGAACTCCTAGCAGTGGCATGAGCTCCACCATGAAGGAGTCGGCATTTCAGAGTGAACCCAGGGTTTCAGAGAGTCTGGTGCGTCATGCTAGTACCTCGCCAGCTGACAAGGCCAAGGTCACCATCAGTGACGGAAAGATCACTGATGAAGAGAAGCCCAAGAAGAGCAGCCTATGTCGTACTGTGGAGGGCTGCCGGGAGGAGTTGCAGAACCAGGTGGGGCTTCTGGATGGTCTGTGGCACAGCGGACAGTCAGTGTGAGAGTGGTAATGCTGGGGCTGCCCTGGCAACCCGTTTTCTTCTTCTCCTATTCATTTTCACAGTGCAAATGTAAGTAGCGTATGCGGTCAGTCTCTAGAGAAGCCTTTATGATGGAGAGGTACAAGCATAGGGCTGGGTGGAAGGGTAACTCTTAGTTATGTAATACTCTAGAGCACCCTTTCTTGACCAAAAGGCTTCTCACCTGGAGCCCAGAGTGCAGAAAATGGTTTGAGTGATTATTTTCTCACCTGTATACATGGGAGTTAAGTTAGCTTATTATCTGCTGGTACCTTGGCTCATGAGGATATCTCTCTTGGACCCCTGATTTAGAAATATTACTGTAGCGTAAGTAGCACAATAGCATATTAATGGGAATCAAATCCAGGATCATGGAGGGAATGAGATGATGGCTAGGATATCCAACTGGAAGTGAGGAAACTGGATTCTGAAGGCAGTTTTGGCAAGAATATTAAGAATATTATGAGTATGACCCTTTTTTCCTTTTTTTTTTTTTTTTCACTTGTGTATTTCGATTTTTCTCAGGCCAATTTCTCCTTCGCTCCTCTCGTGTTAGACATGCTCAATTTCCTCATGGATGCCATTCAGACCAACTTTCAGCAGGCTTCAGCCGTGGGGAGCAGCAGCCGGGCACAGAAAGCCCTCAGTGAGCTACACACAGTAGACAAGGTCGTTGAGATGACAGACCAACTGATGGTGAGTGAGTCGGGGTCCGGAAGTTTGGTGGCTGTCTGAACCATCAAGCTAATTGGAATACCCATGTGTGCTAGGTCCTCCGAGGAGGGCACTTAGAAATGAATCCTGGCCATCAGGACTTAGTGTCTGAGGTGGCATCCCCCATCCATACTATGAATAGTGTAATAATGAACCTATGAGGTGTGCTTCAAAAGAAGAGTTCGGGGGTGTACAGATCAACCTAGCTGACCCAGTTGACCTAGTTGATCTAAATCCTCTTTGTATTTCATATAAACATACGAACCCCTTAGAAGTGGGGAATTTCACTTTGGGGCAGTTACAATAGTTAGAAATTTCTTCTTTATATAAAATAGAAAATCTTACTGTGTGTTCTTCCCCAAGATTCATCTAGGTTGCAAAATAGTGTTTGTTTTCTTTTGCTTATAGCCCTTTAGACATCTTCCCTTTAGTTTCTCATGGTTTTGTTTGTTTGTTTGTTTCTTTTTTTAAGAGAGAGAGGGAGAAACAATTTTATTTAGTTTTTCACGTGGCCTTTGTTGCTACAACACTCAGTTGTGTACGTGGTGCTGGGTTTTGAACTCGGTTCCTCGCACATGCTAGGCAAGCGCCGTAACCGCTGAGCCACCACTCCAGCCCCCGCTCATATGGTTTAATAGAAGGTATAAGACATTATCCACTTTAAAACCAGCTGCTTGGGGCTGGAGTGGTGTTTGGGTGTGGGTTCCAATCCCAGTACCACGTATGAAAAGAAATGTTGGAGCAATGAAAGCCACGTGACAAACTAAATAAAATTGATTCTCTCTTTCATACTGTACCTCTCTCTTAAAAAAAAAAAAATCCAGCTGCTCATCACTGAATAGAACTTCTTGGTGTCGTCTTTCAGGTTTTTTTTTTTTTTTTGAGAGAAGACAGATTGAGAATAAATTTTTATTGAGTTTTTCGCATGGCTTTCGTTGCTCTGACACCTAGTTGTGTACGTGGTGCTGGGGTTTGAACCTGTGTACTTGGTGTGCCAGGCAAGTGCTGTAACCAGGAGCCACTGCTCCAGCCCTTTCTGGTCTTTTTAATAACAGTGAAGGAGGAAGTGAAATAGAGGCAGTTTCTAAAGAGAAGTGAACCAGTATTGTGAGTGAGGCATTTGGGCTGTTAGGAAGGGAACACATGTGCACATCCTCTGGTATTTTATTAAAAATCAGTTTTAGAACAGTGGTTTTTAGACTTTTAGATATTAAAGATGAAGTTAAAATATATTGAAGTAGGATTGGTGACTCATGACTTTTAAATTTTGCCAGGTTAGATCAATGAAAGAGAATTTTCATGTATCACCATAATTTATAAGAGAAAGCACGTTTAACATTTTATAAGAGACCAGTACTTTGTATTGATTAAGTTTAGCTATAGGAAAAATTTACTTCATTGTTTTTATTGGACTGATACTACCTGAGAGATTAACCTAGGTGTGCCTGTATGGGAGCTTGGAACCTATTGCTTTTGAATGACTAAATTGTACAGTGTCTGTTGTGTGAGAATCCACTTGATCTTAACTTGATTTATTACTACCTGCCTTTCCTGCTTCCCTCTGCCAGGTTCCCACCCTAGGCTCCCAGGAAGGTGCCTTTGAGAATGTTCGGATGAATTATAGTGGAGACCAGGGCCAGACCATACGGCAGCTGATCAGCGCTCATGTGCTCAGGCGTGTGGCTATGTGTGTGCTCTCCTCCCCTCATGGGCGTCGCCAGCATTTGGCTGTCAGTCACGAGAAGGGCAAGGTGGGTCTTGCAATTCCTTTCTACTTATTTAGATCCTGTTTGTTTTAAATGCTAAGCAAAATGGAGAGGTGACCGTGCTCAGATTGGGTTTTAGAAGTGCTTTGATAGATATCATTGAACTTTTCTATTTTAACCTTGAGTTATTTGATTAGACTTAGAGTTGATATGACTAGGACAAAGACCTTTCCTCATTAGTAAATTCCCACCCAAAACATCTTGCATGTTCCTAGGAAAAGGCAAGGACCAGTAGGGACTTAGGACAGCTTGGCTTCCAGTCTTGCCCAGTTTGGTCCTTCTGAAGGGTGTAAGCTGAGAGATTAAATCCTTCATAGGAAGACTCGGTGCTCCTTATTTAGTTCTCCTCTACCTTCGGAGCTAAGGACAGGGAAATTTGTGTTTTTTTTTTTTAATAGAACTAGTAGAAGTTGGAAGAGCGCTAAATATTTTAATTTGTGTTTTTCTGGATTTTGCCTCTTTCACCACTGCTATCGTTTATTTTAACCTTAAAGTAAAAGTATCAATGATCCTTAAAATAGCTATAAAATATTTCATAAACAGTTTGATAGAAAACTAGGAAAGTGAGATGGAGCGGTATGGCTTAGTGGGTGGTTACGGTGCTTGCCTTGCGTAGTCCACCGCTTCGAACCCCAGCACCATGTACACAACGAAGTGTGGGAGCAATGAAAGCCCCATGAAAAACTAAATAAAATTGATTCTTTCTCTATCTCTCACTGTGCCTGACTCTTTACAAAAGAAGAAAAGAAAAAAAGAAAAAGAAAACTAGACAAGGACAGAAGTATATATGGAACTGTATTGTGAAATAATTCTACAAAGAAAAGTTGTTTTTATTACTCACTCAGTGCCCTCATAGGTGGTGGGTATGAAGTCCTTTCGTGTCTTTCTGCCAGAAGAAATAGGGGCTAATATTTGTCTAGAAATTTCCTAAGAGATTTTTGCATGAAAACAGCCCTGTGAACAAATGTTCCTTCTGAAGGAGTTTCTGTTACTTGCCCAGTGTTTCCTGAGACCAGGGTTGAGAATAAATTGCTAATGATTCCTTTGCAGATCACTGTTCTGCAGCTCTCTGCGCTCCTCAAGCAAGCAGATTCCAGCAAACGGAAATTGACTCTGACCCGCTTGGCTTCAGCTCCGGTTCCTTTTACTGTGTTGAGCCTTACTGGAAATCCCTGCAAGGAGGACTACCTGGCAGTTTGTGGGCTGAAGGTAAAGAATCCTGGCCCGCTTTGGTTATCTTGGACTCTGGGCCCTAGTCGTCTTCTATTCTCAGCACCACTTTTTCTTTATGTTGAATGGAAAACTAACAGCTATTGGAATGCAAAAGAAATCTTCCTTTGAATTTCTTCCAGGTCTTTCAGATTTTCCTGTGTTTGAAACAGTGTGTGTGTTCTGCAAACTTGACAGCGTAAATACTGTCTTAAGGGAGGGAATGGCAGGGAAGAAAAGGAAACATGAAAACTCTGAGATGCATTAGCCTACTCCAGATTGCCTTTAACCACCTTATCTTTGAACTGCTCAGGATTGCCATGTGCTCACCTTCAGTAGTTCAGGCTCTGTGTCGGATCATCTGGTGCTGCACCCCCAGTTGGCGACAGGAAACTTCATCATCAAAGCCGTGTGGTTACCTGGCTCACAGACTGAGTTAGCAATTGTCACTGCAGACTTTGTGAAGGTACAGTTATAACTCCGTGATGATGATATTCTGCTTTTAAATCCAGACCATCTGTCTGAGCTTCATTATGTGCTAGCTTCTCCCAGAAGTCAAAAATAGAACTTTTTTCTTGTGTTGCTGAGTAGGTACCTGTCTGTAAGCAGGGTGGAATTGATTGTTTCTAGCCTCACTGTACCACGGGTATGCTTACCTCTGTCCCAGTTACAGAATTTGTGTTTCTCTCCCACTCATTCCTTGAGGAAGAGTAAAAGATATTTCATTCGTGTTTGTATGCCCTGTGCCTAACGCTTAGTAGGAACTTGCTGAATGGAGAGTGATTCCCCATTACTTACCAATTATAGATGTTAGAATTCTCCAGAATTTTGGGGATGGGACTGAAATAGATGACCCTGTCTTCCGTCTTGCAGATTTATGACCTGTCTGTGGATGCCTTGAGTCCAACCTTCTATTTTCTTCTGCCAAGCTCAAAGATAAGAGATGTTACCTTTCTGTTTAATGAGGAGGGAAAGAACATCATTGTCATAATGTCTTCAGCTGGGTACATCTATACTCAGCTCATGGAAGAGGCCAGCAGTGCCCAGCAGGGGCCCTTCTATGTCACTAATGTTCTGGAAATCCGTCATGAGGACCTGAAGGTTAGCGCATGCGTTGCCATTTTCTTCTGTTCCACATTTAATTTGTTTAGCAACTCCTCTAGTTTTGTTCCATTTTCCTTTTTCTCTCTTTGTGCTTCTAACTTTTTAACGTAATAGCAAAAGCTCTTGTCCTTCATGACTAAACTGATTCAACTTGCAGTTACTTTATTCTCATGGAAGTTGTGAACTTTACCCATAGGAATCTCATGCTTAGAGAGTGAGAGCACCTAATCATGATTTGAAACTCATGCCCAGCATACCTGGAAGCTGGTAGCAAAGACAGCAAGTTAATGTACATGCATGTCTCTGACCCATAGGACAGTAACAGCCAGGTGGCAGGTGGAGGTGTTTCTGTGTACTACTCCCACGTGTTGCAGATGCTTTTCTTCAGTTACTGTCAGGGAACATCTTTTGCTGCCACCATCAGCAGGACGACTCTAGAGGTGTTGCAGCTCTTCCCGATCAACATCAAAAGGTAGGAATGAGCATCGAGTGTCCACCTGCCAGTGCCCTCATTCAGCAGTCTGTCAACTCCTCTCTCAAGGGTTGGTCCCCATCCTGAGAGAAGTTAGAAACCTACTTTTCTCCAGCAATCCTCCTCACCTCTAGGTATCCAAGGCTGGTAGGCTTGTCCCGCACTGTGAGAACCCCAAGCTATAAACCTTAGTTTGGCAGCAGCAGTGGTTGCTGCCATGCAGAAGGAAGGAAGGAAGGAAGGAAGGTCGGTCTGTCTGTAGTTGTGGTAGCAAATGTGACTGTAATAATTACTAAGTTTTGAGAAGGGAACGTAAGTGTCACTGGGGCACTCATCCTGCCATTATGCCCTTTACATGTCCTTGTAGGAAACTGACGGTGTCGAGAAGTAGAACACGGTGTCAGTAATGAAGGCATGACTGGAACTGGCAGAGGAACAGACTTTTCTCCAGTTTCCAGATGTGTGGCATGCGTGTAGTAGTGGGTTTGTTTAAGGAGGAAGAGAAGGAATGTAGGGTCTTTTTTAGTGTTATACCACTTTCTCGCAGGCCTCTCTTTTGGCAGTTACCTGATTTTGCATGACATCAGTTGAACACTAATTCACGCATAAGTAGACGTGCTTGCAGATCCTGATCGGGTGATGGTCATCAGCACTCGGCAGCTGTGGCCCTGTGCAATTGAAAGCATCTGGGCACATCATGTCACTTGTTCCTCAGACCATGACAGCCTAGTTTAGATTTTAAATGAGGACTCTTCCTGGGAGTGCACATTAGAATGTGTGAGTGTTTCCTAGCATTTAGAATAAAACTAACCCATAGGTAATCTGAGTCCTTGGTCAGGGTATTGTTCCAGAGTCACATAGCTAGTCTGAGGATGGCGTTTAGTTTAAGAGAACTATTACATGGTGATTGATAACGCTAACTGTGGCTGATTTTATTGTCTGCAGTTCCAATGGTGGCAGTAAGACTTCTCCTGCCCTTTGCCAGTGGTCTGAGGTGATGAACCATCCTGGCTTGGTGTGTTGCGTCCAGCAAACTACAGGTGTGCCCCTGGTAGTTATGGTGAAACCAGACACTTTTCTCATCCAGGAAATTAAGACTCTTCCTGCTAAAGCAAAGGTTAGTGCCACAATTTCCCATGTATTTATGAAACTTTTCCGTCTCTTTCAGTGGAGGCCTTTAAAAGGCCTTTCGATCCATTTTCCCTTAGATGCCTTTTCTTTGGTACCTTTCTCCACCCCTGTCTGACCATGGAGCCGGTCGCCTCTCTGGGTCTTTCTTTCTGTGGGTTCTGAGCGCCAAGTGTAGCCCCGGCCTTTGTCCCTCCAACTCAGATCCAAGATATGGTTGCCATTCGGCACACAGCCTGCAACGAGCAGCAGCGGACAACCATGATCCTGCTGTGTGAGGACGGCAGCCTGCGCATTTACATGGCCAACGTGGAGAACACCTCCTACTGGCTCCAGCCGTCCCTGCAGCCCAGCAGTGTCATCAGCATCATGAAGCCTGTTCGAAAGCGCAAAACAGCTGCCATCAGTAAGGCCCCTCTGAGGAGGCTTGTGAGGAATGGGCATGGCAGTCGTCCAGGTAGTGACAGAATAGACCACTGTGAATATCTGGAAAGACATGGTGACTGTCCTCCTTGCACATCTGAGTTGCTGGCTAGTTTCTTGAAAGGAAAGGTTCTAGATGAACGTGCTTCTTGACTCCCTGCTGCAACCTGGCTGTTCTAAAGATGGCATCTTTTCTGTCATTTTACTGGCCATATTGTGCCCCATTAAGAGTGATGTGTTCAACCTTGTTTGAGGGGCTTTCTGTGTTTAGGGAAAGTGAGTTGCCTGTAGGACTGAACCAGGTTGAAGAATAGATCCCCGTGGTTGGTTGATTTTCCACTGAGTAGGGGAGAATCCATCACAGGTGTCTCTGCTGGTGGTCTTGCTCCTGGCTGATAGAGGACTCAGGGAGAGAGAGAGCTTGGCTAAGCAAGGAGCATTGCAGGGGTCATCTAAAGTGTGTTCTGTAGAGTCTGGGTTTGAGGTAATGGTGTAACACGTCCTTCCGTACAGAAATAGTTCTGTTGTTTGTTGTACATAAATCAGAGACAATTATTACTAGACATATACCACCACTAGTATGAGATTTCTTGCTATTGGTAGGTCATGTGGAGAGATGGTTCAGTGGTAGAGCACTTGTCTGATGTGTGCAAGGGCCCGGGATTGAACCCCAGCACCACATACACAACTAAGTGTCATAAACAAAGGCCAGATGGAAAAATAAATAAATTAGATTATGTTTCCCTCTCTCTTGCTCTCTCTCACTATAAATTTTTTTTTAAAAAATGTTGAGTATATTTTAAAAAATAAAGAGTAGAGAGGGTGAGTGTGACCTCAGTTTGGGGAGGAGTCCTTAGCTGTGGACGGGAGCAGAGGTTCCAGTGACCCCACATACTGATGCCCTCTGGCCACCTGGTATTGTTCTTCACAGCAACTCGCACAACTAGCCAGGTGACTTTCCCCATTGACTTCTTTGAACACAATCAGCAGCTCACAGATGTGGAATTTGGTGGCAATGACCTCCTGCAAGTCTACAATGCACAACAGATAAAGCACCGGCTGAACTCTACTGGCATGTATGTGGCCAACACCAAGGTGAGAACTGGGCTGGGCTGGGTTGGGTTTAAGCCTTGGATAGAAAGGTTTATCAGCAGTATGATTCCAGAACACGCCTCCTTCTAGATTGCAAGCATAAGATATATGCGCATAGTCACTGCCCCTCGATTCTGGCTAAATGGTACTTGGATAAACGAGCATTTTCACTCAAACACTGAAGGACTCCTGTACTGTAAGGCTAGGTTGCCGTCAGTTTGGGTTACTGTGCAAGGGGGCAGCAGAACATTATTAAATGCTAGGGAGAAAGAAGCCAGACACGAAGAGAGTCTTTCCGCTGCCTGTTTATTCATCCTTAGAAGCAAGAAAGTCATTATTGAGGAGTCAAAAGAATGAAGGTCTTATCGGGGCACACATTGAGACAATATGAGGGCGCTGAATTTAAGAACTTTCTTGATTTTTTTTGCTCTGTGCCTTTTCTCCCTCCAGCCTGGTGGCTTCACCATTGAGATCAGTAACAACAACAGCACTATGGTGATGACAGGCATGCGGATCCAGATCGGGACTCAGGCAATTGAACGGGCCCCGTCATACATTGAGATCTTTGGCAGAACTATGCAGCTTAACCTGAGTCGCTCACGCTGGTTTGACTTCCCCTTCACCAGAGAAGAAGCACTGCAGGCGGATAAGAAGCTGAACCTCTTCAGTGAGTCACCAACCCTGGGTGCAGAGTGCCACCAGTCTGTGGCCTACCAGAGTTCTGAGTTCCCCCAGCTTTTCTGATGGTCTCTGCCATCAGGAATCTGCTTTTGAGATGTAAAAGAGGCAAGGCGCCAGGAGAGGAGTGTATTGAGGATGGGAAGGGTGAAGATAGGGTGGACCCGGTCAAGTATTCACTTCTGTGGTGTTGAGTTGACCTCAGTGGTGGAGCTGTGTCCGTGTTTAGGCCAAGGGTAGTCACGACTGGCTTATAAAATTGCAAGGCTTTCTTTAAGCACACGTACCTCAAGCATGTTTAGCAAGGCCTTATTGTGCCATCGAAGGCTTTCAGAAACCTTTGGAGTACAAATCTCTAAGCCTGTCTTAAGACTGGCATCTTCTCTGATGTTTGTCCTAGAATGAGTTGCTTTTAGTATGAGTGATGATGTCAAGTGCTTTGAACAGTGGAAGTGTTTAGAGCCCCCTGCAGGTGAGGAGTGGGAGCTACAGTGCCTTGCCAGCACCAGCAAGTCCTTACAGTCAGTGGGAAGCTTCACTTTTTTGGTCCATGGAATGGTTTCTTCATGCATTCACCATCTAATGTGCCTCTAGTATCTCAGGAGATACTATTCCTCTGTGTCTCTAAAATTGGTGTGATTTACCCCTTTGCGCAGACTGGCCAGGCCTTTGCTCTGAGGGGTGCTTGTAGTTCTTCAGAGGATGTGCTTCCTATAGGCTTCTCTCGTTTGTTGCAGTTGGTGCCTCAGTGGATCCAGCAGGTGTTACCATGATAGATGCTGTAAAAGTCTACGGCAAGACGAAGGAGCAATTTGGCTGGCCTGATGAGCCCCCAGAAGAGTTCCCTTCTGCTTCTGTGAGCAACATCTGCCCTTCCAACCTGAACCAGAGCAATGGCACTGGAGACAGCGACTCAGCTGCCCCTACCACAACCAGTGGCACTGTCCTGGAGAGGTACCAGCGCCGGCAGGGGGTGGCTTCAGTTTTCTCCGTATTCCACTTGCTGCAAAACCTTGCTGTGTCTGGAGAGTCTGCCTCTGCACCTGTCCCAAGTCTAGCCTGTGATTTTCTAGTTTTCACACAATTACCTCATGTTCAGTGTCTCCTTACCATGCAGACAAAGCCTGCGAAGTAGACTGAGTCATCTGATGTCAGTCTCTGCTCAGGCAGGCGTTTTGTCCTTTCTCTTAATACTTAGTACATTTTGGAGCAGCCAGAGGCACAGACTGGAAGGTCCTTAAGCTCATGCTCTAGACTAGGATCCAGCCTTGCTGAGATGATAGGGGAATGTCCTCCCCCCACATCTTCTCATCTTCCTCTGCAGTAGCTACTTACTTTGTGGCAATGACATTGCCAGCAAGAGAGGCTGCTGCTGCACCACATAGCAGAGTATCCTCACATCTCGCTGCGGTGGCATTCTCAGGCATTGTGCTTGGCTTCTGTGTGCTAGGCAGCTGCTGGTTTGCCATGGTAGACGAAATACTTCACGATGTAAGAGTAGTTCTTACATTGTAAGATAAACAGCCCGCTTGGTGTCAGTGCCTCCCCCAGCAGCCTCCTCCACCTCTTTCTTTCTCCCTGACCCTGTTCATATATGGTTTGCTTAGGATGTGTTTCCAGGATTCTCTGAGCTTCACATTTTTTTCCTTTTTTTTTTCTTTGCCTCTCCCCCAAGTTCTGAAACTGAGTCCCTAACCAAGCTGGACCGGTCAGTATGCCCTTTCTTTTCTCTGCACGAGTGAGCGTGTGTCAGAGAGCAGCGTATGCGATGGTGTGGCTTTGCGTTGATTCTGCTTCTGTTAAGAGTCCTGCTTCTTTCTGTTCTGGTCATTGCATGGCTGCAGAGCTCTCCATGTGTAGAAATGGAGCACACCAGGATTGTGAGTGCACCTTGATGTTGGCTGCCCCAGACTCTTCCAGCTCTCTCTTCCTTACTCTCTGCTCTTTGGTAGTAGATGAGAAGGGTTGGGGGTTGGGGGGCGAGCAGAGAGCCCTGCCAGCCCACGAACCACTCAAGAGCTCGTGTGTCCGTGTTTGTTCTGTGCCTCGGGTCCTCTTCCCTAGTTCTCTGTTGCCTTCCTTTACCCCTCACACCTTTCCCCAGCTGCCCTCTCAATACCTTTCCTTCCCTGTCCAGAGCTCCAGCTGTCAGGACGCTGGTCTTTTTACTGTGCTGCATTAAATTCAAAGGAGTAAGCCCTGGGAGCATGTTCCTTGGTACTTGAATAGTTGGGATTCCTGTTCCTTCCCTAAGGGGGAATTGTCGGTTTTTTGAGAGGTGCTTTGTGCTCTCTGTTGAATATTGGTGAGTGGCATGCACCTAAAACGTTTGTTTACTCCTCTACTTAGGGACGCATAGGAAATGCCTATGTGCATTTTCTTGGAGCTGTAAGTAAAATCTAACCTTTCCAGTATAGGAAGATGGCTTTAACTTTTCCCTTTGTGTCTCCCTTTGCCCACTGATCTCTGGGCACCTGAGCTTTGGGTCCCTTTGCATCAAGACTGCTAAGCCCATCTCAGTGATCCTCGCCACAGGCAGCAGAAGGAAGCACATTTATCCTCTTTGAGCAAGAAAAGCCCTGTCTTTGAGTCATGGATTATGAACATGGCCTCAGGTTGATCTCCGAGCAGGAGCTGGGTTTCTTCTGGCCTGTAACATAGGCAGTGATATGCATGGTGCCTGTGGCAGGTCTTATTGTGCTTTGATTTTATATTTGGCATTCATTAGCTGTCCCCAAGGTCCTCAAGCACAAGGCGGAGAGAATGGTTGTACTCAGGCCAGGTTTTCTGTCTCCCCAGGCTGGTTGTGAGTTCTTTAGAAGCCCTGGAAAGCTGCTTTGCTGTTGGCCCGATCATCGAGAAGGCAAGTTACTCCTTCAAAGCACATGGGAGCTTTCTGAAGAGGCGGGAAGTTGGTGGAGTTGTCTGGGACCCAAGGTCTAGCAGCTAAGCAACACTCAGCAGCCTAGTCTTGGTTTACAAAGATGCTCCAGAGAAGTCTTCGGCTTCAGGCCTCGTGTCTTGCTTTTGGGGGCCGTGGTGAGCTGTGTCATAGAATAGGATGATAGTTGCAAGCTTGGATCCCAGTAGGAGGATTATGATTCCTGAAACTGGTTTTCTTTTTTTCCTTTTTTTGGTCATTGCAGTCTATGGCATATAAACTAGCTCTGGTGGGCTCAAAGACAGGAATGGGGTGGGCAGACTAGAGAGTTCATTCTGCAGTGAGTTGGTGGGGTTAGTGATAACTCTACTGTCTTTCCTATCAGGAAAGAAACAAGAATGCTGCCCAGGAGCTGGCCACTTTGCTGCTGTCCCTGCCAGCACCTGCCAGTGTCCAGCAGCAGTCCAAGAGCCTTCTGGCCAGCCTCCACACCAGCCGCTCGGCCTATCATAGCCACAAGGTAATTGTTCCCTCTCAGGGAGGCCTCTGTAGAATTGGAAGTTGTGGTTCTGATAGGGAATTTAGTAAGCTGGCTTTCTGTGTGTCAAGCAAAGGTATCGCCGAGTAAGCTGTAGAACGTCTTGATAACACTGAGGTTAGACCTGAGCCTAGAGTTTCTCCTGGGAAGTGTGTGAACACCACCCGAAGCTGAGGATCAGCTGGGCAGTGAGTGCGCCACTGGTTTACGTTATTTTTCTGTTCTCTAGTAGGATCAGCAAGACTTAAGAAAAAGAGGGACACTCTGGGAGGCAGCTTCTTCCTAGAGCAGTGAGGGGAAGGGGAGTCTCGCAGAGGGTAGAGGTTGCTGGTGTTCTCATCCAACCCCCAGTTGTGGGATGATGAGAAAGGCATCCTTGAACCTGAGGCAGTTGTGGAATGATTAGTGGTTGGGGAGTCTCTGAAGGGGAAATCTGGGCAGAGAAGGCCTCACCCATAAAAGTGCTAAAGGAGGTAAGTTGGGCCAGTTTCCTTAGATGGAAAAGATGACAGTTTAGATCCATGAGGTGTAAAGGCTTTGGGAGAAGCCTTGGTTTAGCCCCCCTCCCCCACCTCCTTCTTTAAAGAGAGAAGGACAGTGAGAGAAAGAGAGAATAAATTTTATTTAGTTTTTCATGTGGCTCTTGTTGCTTTGACACTTTGTTGTGTACATGGTGCTGGGATTTAAACTGGTGTCCTTGCGCATGCCAGGCAAGTGCTGTAACTGCTGAGCCACTGCTCCACCCTCCTTGGTTGTTAGCTTTTTGTCTCCTGCCCATAAATTGAGGACTGTGAATTTAACGTGTTGACCCTCCCAAGGAAAGGCCATTTTGGAAACGCCACCCTTGGGCATTAGGAACTTGCTGAGAAAGCACTCTTGTACTAGAGGGAAGAGATCTGGGCTGTACTGGAGACTTGAGTGGACTCTAATTTTGACATCAGTGTTTTGTGTATTAACTAGTTCAGCATTTTGGGTTTCTCTGAAGGTTTGTTCTATGTGGTTGGTGGAAATTAATCCTGTTCTTATGAGAGATGGTAGTAATCCTGAAGACTTGCTAACTCATTCTTCAGTGTCCAGCCTTTGCTTATGGTTGATCCTCTGTGATGCTGTGTTTTATAGGATCAGGCCTTATTGAGCAAAGCTGTGCAATGTCTCAATGCATCCAGCAAAGAAGGCAAGGATTTGGACCCCGAGGTGTTCCAGAGACTGGTGATTACAGCTCGTTCCATTGCCATCATGCGTCCTAACAACCTTGTCCACTTTACGGAGTCAAAGCTGCCCCAGATGGAAACAGGTGAACTTAGCCTATGTGGCCGTGGTCCTGAAACCTGCCTAGCGCACCATCTTTACCTTTTCTCCTCTTCCTGTTCTCACTGGCTTCTCACTGACCTCATCTCTGCAATAGGGATTTTACTCCCTGCTCTATACTTTGTACCATTTTAACCAAGTGCCCGGTCCAGATCATCCTTGAGTTTAGTTTGTGTTCTGGGCACCAGGTATAATTTGTCTTTGAAGTCAATACCGCTTATGGTCGTTAGAGTAAAGCTGAGCTTGGCCCTGCTCGTACTGAAGTGATGGGTTGTGTCTTGTACTTTCCTGCTCTCTTTTTGCCAGTGCTTTTGTTACTATGTGCAGTGGCCTTTCTCAGCGCTCGATTCTGTTTCCTCATCTCTCCTCACATGGACGGGGCATGAAACCTGTGTTGCCATTTCCAAATAGTTTATTGATAACCTTTACATTTCCTTCTTATTTACACGTTCCCATGTGCCGTCGTCGTCCTTCTCGTACTCCTAACGCTACGACCCAAGAATCATTTTCAGATGTTCCTCTAGATTTTAGAGGTTGAACAGTTGGAACAGACTTCTTTTAATCTGCTGCTGAGTGCTCCCCTTTTCCTTAATTCTAACATACACTGTTTTCTGTGATATTCCTTTCCCAGACTGTTTTTTTCCTAGATGTGCCTGCTGGAATCTAGGGATAGTTGGCATATTGATTGGGGCCCCACTTGAAACTCCCTCCGCAGGCAAGCTTCCTTGACCTGAGTTAACCTTAAAACAAATTATATTCCATCTTAGATTTACCATCGTTAATAATCTTCTTTCTCCTGCGTAGAAGGAATGGATGAGGGGAAGGAACTGCAGAAACAGGTGGAAGGAGATTGCTGTAGTTTCATCACCCAGCTTGTGAACCACTTCTGGAAACTCCATGCATCCAAACCCAAGAATGCCTTCTTGGCCCCTGCTTGCCTGCCAGGTACCGTGTTCAAAGGGTTGCTTGACTCTTGATGCATAATGAAATTGATACAAGTTCTGTCTTTGAATAGCCATGACCTGACCAGCCTTTATCCTTCATCATTCATTTCCTCCAGAATTAACAATTGGGGGATAGAAGTCTGTGAGATGAGTGCGCTATTCCTGATAGGAATTAGCGTTGTGGCCGAGTTGGATTTTTTTTTTTAATTGTTTTTTATTTTTGAGCAACCTTACAAGATTTTAATAAAATAATATAAAATGTGTATAAAATGTGCATATATTCTGGATATTGCAGTTATCCCCAGGAGTGCCCCCCCCCAATTACCCTCCCTTATCCCTCCTTTCCCCTTCCCAACCGTGTTGGATTTTTCATGAAGAGCTGTATCTCTTTATGTGGAGTTGCATGTTTCACATAAAGAGATACTCCTGTATGCACGTGTGTATCTTTAGTGGTGCTTATAATTGTTTTTAAAAACATCTTTTAAAACTTGATTCAGTGCTTGTTCAAAAGTTAAAAATCAAGCATCAGTGTTGAGAACTATTTTATTTCCAAGTCGCTGTTGTGCTAGGAGTCTTAACTTGCCACGCTGCGGAAAGCTTAGGCAGAAGAGGAAGCAACAGAATAGTGTAACGAGCCATCTGTGCTTGGAGATTGCATGGATGCTAGACTGAAAGGCTCGTCAAGGTCATGTTTTGTCATCGCCTGAGTTTTGGGGATAGTAGCAGCCATTAAGTATCTGCCTGTCTCTTCACATTTCCCTGCCTTGTCTTTTGGTAGTCACAGAGTGGACAAGTACTTAACTTCCGTCCTGCAGCTTATCTGGAAAGGCTTTTGAGGACAGTTGGGGAGATTAGAAGACTATTAAGACAAGTCACACCTGCTGCGGACAGTCCGCATTCTCTGTGTGTGTTCTATTGCTTTGTCCTGCTGTGTGGTGCTTGTTTTTGTTACCTGTATGTGGGATTGAGAATTTTCACTTTTCGTCTCGAGCTCCCAAGTATCTGGAGGCTTTTCCACCAAGTTTTCAGATGGTATTTTTCTTCCCTTCAGGCCTCACTCATATTGAAGCTACTGTCAATGCACTGGTAGACATCATCCATGGCTATTGTACTTGTGAGCTGGATTGTATCAACGCTGCGTCCAAGATCTACATGCAGATGCTCTTGTGTCCTGTATGTATCAGTACAATTCCAGGTGTCTCTCATTAGTCTGGGAATGTCTGAAAAAAATTTTAATAAGTTTGCTAAATTATGAAATAAAGTAGGCTTAAAGGAAGGTGATGGGAATTCACAGTTTTGAATATCAATAAAAGCTTTAAGATCTTGCAGCCTGGATCCGCACGTTTGGAGGGGGAGGGATTAGTCTTTCCTGTTCAGTGCTGAGTCCTCAGGGACTGTTTTGGCCCTTGTTATGCAGTGCTAAGGAAGTTTACTAAACAAGTTCCTGAATGAACGCATTATATTAAGATGACTGTTCCCTGGGGCTGAAGCGGTGGCTCGGTGGTTCCTGCGCTTGCCCGGCATGTGCGAGTACACGGGTTCGAACCCCAGCACCCATGCACACAACTGAGTGTCAGAGCAATGAAAGCCACGTGAAGAACTCAATAAAAATTAATTTGAAAAAAAAAAGAGGTCTGTTTCCAGTGAGCCTGGCACGGAAGCTAGATGTCAGAAGTATGCTTACTGACAGAGCCAAAGGAGCTCTGAGGACTTGCCCCGAAGAAGAGCCAGTGACTAACGGTAGGGGTCAAAAGCGACTTCTGGAGCAAATGGCCTGCCAGTTGGTCACCAGGAACTGAGAGGCAGGAAGGCAGTGAACCGGTCTTCTGTGTGCCAGGCTGGAAGTGCCAGTTAGCTTAACTGGCTGAATTTGGTCAGCTGGGTTGCAGCGAGATCATACAGGAACGCCATGTGCGTATGAGAGTAACTGAGGAAGGAGACTGGTAGGGTGCTCTGTGAATAAGCATCGTGGTTTCCTTTTAAACTTCAGGATCCTGCTGTGAGCTTCTCTTGTAAACAAGCTCTCATTCGAGTCCTGAGGCCCCGGAACAAACGGAGACATGTGACATTGCCCTCTTCCCCTCGAAGCAACACTCCAATGGGTAATGTGAGGTCTGGGTTTAGACTTCAGTCTGTGGGCGTGGGAGGGAGGTGAAGAGGTACAGCCGTAGATGTTGGCCAAGATCCTTTCCTTTTTCTATTTTTTACTCTACTATTCCATGAAGATTTTTTTTTTAAGAGAATCAATTTTATTTTTTATTTGGCCTTTGTTTCTCCGACACTTAGTTGTGTATGCGGTGCTGGGATTTGAACCTGGGTCCTCATGCATGATAGGGAAGCACTCCAACCACTGAGCCACTGCTCCAGCCCTCCATGAAGAATTTTAAGGTGGCATGCAAAAATGCATAGAGTAAGTTGAATAAAAATAAAGAAAATCAAGAACCATGCCAAAATAAAGGTAGTAAAAATCCAAGAGAAGGATACAGAAATCTGCACGACAGGGTTTGCTTGGTTGTTAGTGAGCACCTCATGCTTGGCTGGAGCTTCCTAGGAGTGATAGTACAAGAATATTTGAAATGACATAGTGACCAAACACAAAACGAACTTTTTTCAGGAAGAAAACCCACTTCCCCTGGCACAAAGCTGTTCATTAAGGGTCCATTTTGTTGCCTGAGGGGCAGAATCCTCAGTGGACTTACCTACAATACATTTGATAGCAGATTTCACAAATTGCCCTTGTAGTGTACTTAGGTGTGGTTGAGGGCTCACCATTTTATTTTAGTAAGAGCAGTTGTACAGAGTGTCTAATAGCATTATATTACATCACTCTCTGTTTACCTTGATTTGATTTAGACGTAAGTTTCAAATGAAAGTCACATATTATTTTAATTTTTCCATCCACCACATAAAAAGTAAAAAGAAATAAGGATTATTGATTCACTAAAAAATCACTTAATCCAGTACATCAAAAATAGTATTTTTGACATGCGGCCAATATAAAGAACTGCTAGTGAAATGCTTTGTGTTTTATGGCACTGTCTTTTAAGTCCAATGTGTATTTTCGTGGCACCTGTCTGGACTTAGCCACATCTTACTGCTCAGTAGCGACATGGCTGCTGCCTACTGTGTGGAACACTACGCATCTGGAGGAATGCACGCAGCTTTGTAATTTTCATTCTTTCTTAAATAACATTTTTCATATCTAAGCTTTGATGAGTTAGGCGGTGGTTTGCAGTCTTTTCACTAGGAAGACCCAAACCTGCTGACAGTTCATGTGTCTATTTAAGGACGTACTTGCCTGCTTTAATAGGCTTATTAAACGACTTATTAATAGACTGGGTGTGGTGGTGCATGTCTGTAGGCCTGCAGCTGGAGAGGCTGAGGCAGAAAGACCGCAAGTTCAAAGCCAGTCTCAGCAACTTAGCAAGGCTCTAAGAAACGTAGTGAGACCCTGCGTCAAAATAAAAAAATGAAAAGGGCTGGAGATGTAACTCAGTGGTTAAGCACCCCTTAGTTCAATCCCCGGTACCCAAAAAAGAAAAAGAAAAGAAAATTCATCAAGTGAAAGGTGAAATTTGGTCCTCTTCTGACAATCTGGAGTCTCCTTTTCCTTACTGGAAGGACTTCCCTCCCACCTTCCCACAGAAGTGGGCCTACACAGTAGTTTGTGGTGTCCTTAGATTCTGTTTAATGGTTTTACATTTAAATTCAAATTCTTCTCTTTATGTCGTGTGACAGTCTCATTAACTTAGTTGTTTTGTCAATAATTAGTGAATGAACTCTAAGCTTCCAAGATTTCTCTGCTTTAGAAAAATTCTTCCAGAATCCAAGATTTTTTTTTTCTTTCTTCCATCAGCTGGAAGAATCTGTTCTTGGGGGCAAGCTGCCTATGCTAACTCCATCTTCCTAGATCCTGCTAGGTCCAAGAAGCAAAAGAACTAGGCATAGCGCCCTGGAGTCTTGTCTTGGAAGTGCAGGGTGCCGTCTGCTGGCTTGTCTTTTTGCTGCGTGATTCAGAACACCACATGTTAAGGGAGGGGAGAGCAAGCACCTTTAGGTGACTGGGATTTCTTTGACTCAGGAGACAAGGATGACGACGACGATGACGATGCAGATGAGAAACTGCAATCATCAGGAATCCCAGATGGCGGGCACATCCGTCAGGAAAGCCAGGAGCAGAGTGAGGTGGACCATGGAGATTTTGAGATGGTGGTGAGTTTGGTAGCAGAGAGGAAAGGAGAAGCTTCAGACTCCTCTCAGCTCTTATTAAGTTGCCATGGGACGCCGACAGATTATTCTCTTTGCAGTCTGAGTCGATGGTCCTGGAGACAGCTGAGAATGTCAACAATGGCAATCCCTCTCCCCTGGAGGCTCTGCTGGCAGGCGCAGAGGGCTTCCCTCCCATGCTGGACATCCCGCCTGATGCAGATGACGAGACCATGGTTGAACTAGCAATTGCCCTGAGCCTGCAGCAGGACCAGCAAGGTAGAAGGCAGTGCCTGGAACAGAGTGGCCCGTTGGCCTTGCCAGCAGGGAGGATTTGGCAGTTACTGATACCCAGCTGACTTAGCTTGTCCCCAGTTTTGGGGAGAGGTTGATCTGGGTGAGAGCTGTTCAGAGATACAGGTGGAGAGTGAGTGGGGTTGTGGTGAGAATTTCAGGCTAGGAGCCAGTCTCGTGGTTTCTGCTAGCTTGGTCTTTTGGATTATTTCCTCCTGAATCTCTTGGATTCCTCCAGCCTCTGTTGTGCCTGAGCTGAAGGAAGCGTTCTGCCCGCTTTGTACCTGAATTTGCGGGGTGGACAGCAGTGGCTGTTGATTAACTTCTTACAGGCCAGAGGGCCACATGCTGGCTTTTAGAGACTCCTGAGGGCAGGAGGTGGCCGAGGCAGCTGTGGACGGGGTCTGGAGGGGACATTGTGCTCACTCTCCACTTGTTTCCCAGGCAGCAGCAGCAGTGCCCTGGGCCTTCAGAGCCTAGGACTGTCCGGCCAGGCACCCAGCTCTTCCTCTCTGGACGCAGGAACCCTCTCTGACACCACAGCATCAGGTAACTGTCCACAGCAAGGAGCACGGCTCAGGACCCCAGGACCCTCGGGCCTCGTTCTTGTGCTGTGAGAGTGTAATGGGCAGCTGCTTTGACAGGCCACCCTGGATCCCTGCTTCTGCCTGGCTTTAGGAGTGTGGGTGTGGAAGGTGCAGTGTGGGACTTAGCAACGGTGCTCATGGCTCTGCTTCTTCCCTCTTCGCATGCTGCCTGGCTTCAGCTAGCTCTTGAGGAGAGGTCCAGAGAGCAGCTGGTAGGCTGATTAGACTAGATTAGTGTTCAGTATTGGTTAAAATATTAAAGGGGAGACAAGAAATACACCTCATACCTTGTAACCTTTTTACTCCTCATTTCCAAATAAAAGTAAAGCTTCAAGGGCTGGGTTGTCATGGGGCTACGTGGCTAACTGTCAGGGACCTGTGAGCGGGAGAGATAGCGTTTTTATAGATAACCAAATCCACAGGAAATCTTCAGAACTCATTTCGACTTTAATTTCGCTCGCTTTTCTAATCTGATATGTGTGTGTGTGTGTGTGTATTGTTTCTGAATAGAGCTGGACCAAACAGAGGAGGATGGCATCTTCGAGAAGTCCAAGAAAATCAACCCCCAGTAACTGAAGGGTTGATGTTTACTTTTCCAGACTGATGAACCCTTATATTTGTTTGTTTGTTTTTTATTCTGGGAGTTTGACCCTAGGTAGATAGGAAAAGGAGAAACTGGCTGTCCCCACCTGCTGCCATGGCTTCTTGCTTTTCTGAGGTCTCTTTAGTTGCTGCCATTGCAGGCCTTTGGTCGCTGTTGTGTTGTCTGGTTGTTCATACCGTTCTGTGCTCTGTGGCTGTCGTGGCTTTCCTCCCCTGTGTATCTCATCCAGCATTCTCCTCCTGTCTCAGCTCAGCCCTGATCCTGGATGCTGTGGCTGTCTCTGGGGAATTTCCTTGCTTCATTATTAGCGTCTGATGAGGATGATTAGGAGGTGTGAAATTTCCCAATGAGCTCCCCTCTGGACCACTTGATAAAAAAACAGAGTTGATTCAAGAGCTCATGATAACTGATTATGTAAACACAAATTAATTGCAAAACAAATCTCATTAAAATCCAGAATTCTATGCTTTTAAATGGCAATGACTGGTTTCAGATCTCTCAGCAGGTGTCAGTAACACCTAGGCAATGGTGACCATGAAGCATTTAGCTAGAAGCCTCAGTGTAAACGTCCCAGATTCTTTCTGAATCTCTCCACTATAATGTAGCGAAGGAAATGCCCAGTGAACTGGGTTTTTACTTCTGTCTAAGTACTGTTTGCAATGCACCATGTATAGTGTTTGTTCCTGTTAGTGATTAACTAGCAAAGCAGATCTTTCCCATTTTTCTCTGACCACAGGATACATAAACTGCACAAATTGTGTCCTCTGCACTGTGTGGTTTGATGCTTTCTCCCCGAGGAGGGGTTTTTACTTGTAACAGCTCTTGTTACTCTCTCAGCTCCAGCCTCAGATGATGAGGGCAGCACAGCAGCGACCGACGGTTCTACCCTGCGGACCTCTCCTGCCGACCATGGTGGTAGTGTGGGCTCTGAGAGCGGGGGAAGTGCAGTGGACTCAGTGGCTGGCGAGCACAGTGGTAATGTGCCTGGGGGTCCTCATCTCCTTGGGCAGAGGGTGGAACTGCTTTTAGCAAAGAGAAGTTGTGGGGACTCCTTGAAAGTCTTATGGAGTTCACGTACTCTCAGCTCTGGAGTTTCAAGTATTCAGTTTGCTGATGCTCGGGGGTTAGCACTGAAATATTTTACAGGCATCTGTTAGTCGTGTTAGTGAAAGAAAAACAGTGGCATGCACAGGTCTGCATCGTGATTAAAATCATCGTGGTCTTGAAATCCCTTGTCCTGTAGTTCTCGTTCTTTGGGGAATGCTGTTAATGATCAGACGCGTTGATGTAGCAAGCCTTCCCTACGGTACACTAGCTAAAGAGGTGGGGCTGTGGAATGAGGGACCGTGATAAAGCTGTTTTGGTTTGACCTTGGAAATCAGTCTGTAGTTAACCATTGACCCAAAAATTATTATGGAAGAGATTAATAAAAGTAGTAGATAATTTCTGGATTTACATACAGGTTTGTTTCCTTTAAGTTTTTGTTTTGTTTTAAAGAGAGAGAGAGGGATAGTGAAAGAGAAAGAGAAAATCAATTTTATTTCGTTTTTTTATTTGGTTTTCATTGCTCCATCACTTAGTTGTGTGTGTGGTGCTGGGGTTTGAACCCAGGTCCTCATGCATGCAGCTGAAGCTCTCCTTGAAGATTTTGATAAAGGTTTCTCAGCAGTTGAGATTCAGATCATTCTCATGGGTGGAGCTTAGGTACTATAGGAGGTTGAGTGGCTGGAGAGTATGCTGTGGATAGTGCTGTGGGACAGGATCATGAATTCACTCCTTACTCAGCTTTTTGTGGAAGAAAACAATATCTAAAGCTACCAGTATTGTCCATCCATTGCTGACTTCAGAGGGCACTGCTTTGGGAGTTGATTTGTGTTGATTTCTTTTAACCATTTTCCTCTAGTATCTGGCCGGAGCAGTGCTTATGGTGATGCCACAGCTGAGGGGCACCCAGCCGGACCAGGAAGTGTCAGTTCAAGCACTGGTGCTATCAGCACCACAACCGGGCACCAGGAGGGAGATGGCTCAGAAGGTGAAGGAGAAGGGGAAGCCGAAGGAGACATCCACACTAGCAACAGGTCAGGACTGACCCATTTACAGTCTCAAACCTTGTCAGAGAGTATTTCAGAAACATGAGGTGGAATGGTGATAACAGCATTATTTCTTGGGAAATATAAAGGCAGTAAACAAGCCAGGTGCAGTGGCACGTGCCTGCAATTCCAGTGGCCAGGAGCATTACAAGTTCAAAGCCAGCCTCAGCAGCTTAGCAAGGCCCTAGGCAATTTAGCAGGACACTATCTTAAAAAAAAAAAAAAGGCATTGAAGATGTGGCTCAGTGGTTAAGTGCTCCTGCATTCAACTCCTGGTACCATAAATAAATAAGTAAAGAAAGAAAGGCAATAAACTCATGAAACAGATGGAGATCCTACGAAGTGCTCCAGACCTGCTGTCTTCTTTCTCCTCTTCCTTTTCCCTCTCCTTCCCTCTTTGTCCTTTCTCTTCCCTTCCTCCTCCTCCTCCTCCTCCTCCTCCTC
>PVKS010012708.1:0-52969 GCA_004027875.1 Aplodontia rufa
GCAAGCATTAAAGTCAAGAATAAATGAATGGGATGCAATAGACTAAAAAGCTTTTGCACAGCTAAAGATTTAGTCAAGAGTGTCATGAGAGAATCTACAGAATAGGAGAAAATATTTGCCTGTTACACCTCAGACAGAGGGCCAATATCTAGAATATACAAAGAACTCAAGAAACTAAACACCAAAACATAAATAATCCAATCAATAAATGGGCTATGGATCTAAAAAGAAATTTCTCAGTGTAGAAGTCCCAAAAGCCCATAAATAAATGAGAAAATGCTCTACATCACTAGCAATCAGAGAAATGCAAATCAAGACTTCACTGAGATTCCATCTCACTCCTCTCCGAGTGGCAAAAATGAGAATACAAACAATGACAGATGCTGGAGGGGCTGTGGGAAAAGAGGAACACTGTCACATTGCTGGTGGGACTGCAAACTCTGGAAAGCAGTGAGGAGACTCCTCAAAAAACTAGGGCTGGAACCACCTTATGACTCAGCTATCCCACTCCTGGATATTTTCCCAAAAGAGCTAGAATTGGCATATTATAGAGATACAGCTTCATCAATGTTTATAGCAGCTCAATTTATTGGAATCAACTCAGATGCTCCTACTTGACAAGTACATTCAAAAACTGTGATACGTATATACAATGGAATTCTACTCGGCTATTAGAGCAAACAGTATTATGGTATTTGCAGCCAAATGGATGGAGATGGAAAAAAATATGCTGAGTGAAATATCCCAAAATCAGAGACTCAAGGGCCAAATGCTTTCTCTCATATGTGGAAGCTAGAATACAACTGGAAACAGTATGATAGATGGCTAAGCTAATAACCTCAACACGTATGAATTTTTACAGGAGCAGGGGGAACCTTGCCTATGATACCGGGGGACGAAGTGAGGGTGGCAAGGAGAGGGGGGAGGGAATAGGAAGGGTATCAAGGAGGCTGGAGGGAGGGAGTATGGGGGAATCAATCCAGTGGGGAACCTTTGACTTCCATGAGAAGTGCAATTAACATGGGAGTTATTAAGTAGGGGGAAACATGGAATCATAGGGAACCCAAGAGGGGAAACCATAGAATGACATCAGCCTTGGCTTGCTCTTTCATTATACATTTGTTCTTGCTTATATGACAATGATTCCCTCCTATTTGTAAGATCATCTTTAATGAATAAAAAATGAACAAAAAAGAAGAAAACATAACAAAGAGTTGGCAGATTCTGATTAGATGAGTAAGGTCTACCAAAAAAAATTTCATTTTTTCTATCCATCACCTAGACACCTAGATTTTTCTTAAAGTCAAGATAAACATAAAGTTAATAAATAATAGATTACATTTGGTGTAAAAAAAGTTAACAAACTTTTATTAAGTGTTCTCTGAATATATGTGGAAAGAGTAAGATTCTAACTAAGCTCCTTCATTTTGTTGCATCCACAGGAAACTTTTCAGTTAAAAGAAATTTTTCCCAAAATATTTTTCTAGGCAGAATACAGTGATGTAAGTTGTAAATCAACCTCTATGTGCCTCATTTGCTCCTTTGAAAAATATGAATGTGAGGATTAACTGAGTGAGTTCATGTTAAATGTCAAAACTTCGTGTTTCAGTAGTCTTAGCTCTCCTCCTTCTTCTGGTTTTCCTTTCCTTGGCCTTGTGTACGCTAGGCAAGTGCTGTTGTTTATGTTATCCTGGATCACCTGAAAATCATGGAATACACAAAGGGAAATCTATTGTTTTTATGCACCGTGGGTCATGCCTTCCTTTGCTCATACGTCTCTCCCTTGCCTTCTGTGGTGCCCTACTCTCTGGGTTTTCCACCTCTTGAGTCAACCCTTTCTCTTTCACTCCCTTATTCTCCTCTATCCTTCCACCTGTGTGTTGCATATCTATAATTCAATCATAGCCACTATTCTGCCATCCTGTTTTCCTCCACTAAACAATTTCATCAGTATAACTAACTATAGGTTCATGATTTCTAAATATATAACATGCCCAAGTGTCTCTGAGTTTCAGATACAACTATCTCCCTATCTAGATGATAGTGCTACTTGGATGTCTTAAAGGTACCTTCACTTTCCAAGTTCAAAACCAAACTCAGGCCCTCAGCTCCAACTTGCTTCTCTCCAAGTGTCTATAAGAACACATAAGAATAGCACCTTTTATTTAGCCAAAAACCTGTAAGTTACCCTCAACACCCATACTTCCCTCATGTTGTTTTTAAATTCATCTTAAATCCACATCATTTTTATCCCCCAAAATGTTTCTCTAATTTGTCTCTACTGCAAACATCTCAGGCTTCTAATGATCTCTCTCAATATTTTCATCTCCACTTCACCTCATTTTTTTTTGTTTTTTATAAAATGAATAAAGACACACACTTTGGGGCTGTAGTGGTGGCTCAGTGGTTAAGGTGCTTGCCTGGTGTATGCAAGGATGTGGGTTCGAACCCCAGCACCACATACGCAATGAAGTTTCAGAGCAATGAAAGCCACGTGAAAAACTAAATAAAAATTGTTTCTCACTTTCTCTCTCTCTCACTGTCCTTCTCTCTTAAAAAAATCAACCAGACAGTTTAAGTACGGATGCTATTACACTTAGAATAGTAAGTAGATAATGTACAAATGAGTAAATAAAAAGTACGGTTTCATTCCTAAGTCCCTGCTCCATAGAAGCAATCACTTTTAGCTCTTCTATTTATTAGGAAGGTATACCACAATTCTAAAGAATGCTCTCAATTTTCCCTTCTTAACTTTTTAAAAAAAATTATCTATTTTATTCTTCCTACTGTAGAAAGAATAAAGTTAACCTAATATTATTGTATTACAATTTTTGTTTATGTTAAGTTTGTGGATTAAATGTAGTGAAATATTTTCTTACAAAACTTTTTGTTTTACCTGGAGTTAATGATTGCTTCCTTTTTTACATTAGTGATTTTCTATATGCCTATTACAATTTCAGCCCCAAAGTAGCTAACACAAGTAAATTCTCTCAACAAGTTCAAACATTATCTGGTGAACTGTCAGTTTCATTTTCTTCTGGGAGAATTCCTTTCTTAGATCTTTTGTCTTTCTGATCTTAAGTACACTGTTTGCTCTTCCTTTCCCTCTCTCTCTCTCTCTCTCTTTTTTAGCTCTATATGGCTTTAATGACTATTTTATAAGACTCCATTTTATCCCCTCTATTAGCGCTATCAGTTGTATGATAGGTGATTCCAAGAAATTGCAATACACATTTTAAACTAGTCTAATAACGCTATCATGCTTCATGTGTACTGCAGGAACTTTGGAACAGAGTTCTTCCAATTCTTCCTTCCTGACCCTTATCACGTTGCTGTCATTCATTTCATTTATCTGTATGTTTGAATCCCCTTATATATTGTTGCTATTATTACTTTAAACATCTTAGATAAATTAAGAATAAGAAAAATAAAATATTTTATTGTATTTTCATTTATTCTTTCCTTAACACTTTTTCTTTCTTTCTTTCTAACCTATACTATTTTATTCTCTTGGAAGAATTTCTAATTTTTTTTCAAATTCCAATTGCTAGTAATGAATTATCTCAGTTTCTGTTTGAGAAAGTCTTCATCCTTTGTTATTGAAATATACTTTCACTGCATAGAGAATCCTAGGTTGATGACTTCTTTTCCTCTCAGCATTTTTAATTTTTCACACTATTATCTTTTATTTTATTCTTTCAGATTAGATAATGCTTTAGCAAATTCTTTTTTCTTTGGAGAGCAGGATTTTTTTTTAAGCAGAATCCTCTGTGCATATTTCTTCCTGGTTACTGTCCTCTTTCTCTACAAGGGCCTCAAAAATATCTTTCTTAGGTTTCATTGTGAGAATCTGGTGGTATTATTGGAGGTAAAAGCCATGAAAACATAGAAGCCTACAGAACTGTGACCCAGGAACTGCTCACACTCACTTTGGTCCACTCTCAGCCTCCAACACTTCATTTTACCAACTTTAAATGACCATTTAAGTATTCCTGTCCGTTTATGGCTCCAACATCTTTTGCTAAGATAATTGGATCTAAGCTCTGACTCTGCAGTTGCCTGCTTCTCTGTCTTAGGGGTGGTAGTTTGCCTAAGACCTCAGATCTTTTTTTTTTCTCCAGAAAGAATCAATTTTATTTAGTTTTTAATGTGGCCTTCGCTGCTCCCAAACTTCGTTGTGTATGTGGTGCTGGGGTTTGCACTTGTATCCTCATGCATGCCAGGCAAGTGCTGTAACTGCTGAGCCACTGCTCCAGCCCTAAGATCTTTGATAGGTCCAAAAAAAATTAATGGGTTTCCAGATATTATGAGTTGCTCTTTTGATCTGAGACATAGATTTTCCCTAGGAATTTGCTCTCATTTGTATAGAGTCTCTGGATTTTCGGATCCCTAGTTTCTTTCTTCCTGGTAGAGCTCTTATTTTAATGGAGTATCCCTAAAATCTTCTAGGGAAAGAATTCATGGGAGTAAAATTTTGAGACTTTGCATTTGAAAACGTCTTTATTCTACTCTCATGTTTGAGTCATGTTTTGTCTGGGCATAGAATTTCAGGCTAGAGATAATTTTGCTAAGAGTTTTGTTAGTCTAATCCCATTTTTCTAGCTTCCAATATTTCTTTAAATAAGTCTATTGCTGTTATGAGTTCTAATCTTTCATGATATTTTTCTTTTTTAATCTTCCATGATTTTCTCTTCCTTGTTTTCTAAAATTACACCATTATATACCTTTGTGTGGGAGTTTTAAATGTATGATGCTGACTCCTTAAAGAAATCTTTAATTTTAGGAATATTTTTTAGTATATATTTGCAAGTTTTTTCTTTTTTCCTCTGAGGTTCAGATGCTTATTTTTCTACTTGATTCTATAATTTATTATCTTTTTAATTGTATTTTTTGATCTACTTATTGAATGTTTCCTCAGATTTGTATTTCAACCTTTCTATGAATTGTGTTATATTTTTTAATTATCATGTTTTGAATTTTAGATAGCTTTCTTTTTGGTCATCTGAATATGCTTGCTTGTATTTAATTGATTGTCTCTTGTTCCCATGAGAATATTTAACAATTCTAATGGGTATTTCTTATGTTTTCTGAATTATAAGACACCCCTCCTGGGAGGGTTGATTTTGTGTGCCCATGCGTGTGCGCGCGTGTGTGCACATGCGTGTGTGTGCACATGCGTCCTGTCTTTTGTTTGCTGTCCTAACTTTCATGTTGGAGAGTCTCTTCAATTTTCTAGGAATCCGTGACTCTTCACTCACAGTTATTGATGAGGCTTTTAACAAAGGCTAAGCCTCTCTGTGTCGTAGAGCATGCAGGGTGAAGGGTGGGCATCACCACTGGGTGTCAAGCAGGGAGGTAACTGACTGAACTCTCCTGCACATCTCAGATTCTGCAGGTCTTCTCTTTTGTGCTGGCACATCTCTCTGGAGTTAGCTTCCTAGTTCAAGCTAGATTGGTGGGTGAGATCTAGAAGTTTCTCTACTTTTTTTTTTAAAGACTTTCAAACAAACCTTTTATTTTGTTTCATTCATTGCTGCCATCAGTCCCAGGGCTGCATAGTATAATTTAGTTTGGTTCTGTTGACTTGTCTCTATATCCCTCCTGACTGCCTCCGCATGCAAAAATACACATGCATGCAAAGTACGCTTGTGGCACATGTACATAATTATTTGATGGCACAGGACTTTCTCTATTCCAATTAATCAATTGTCACTTTAATCATCCTCCTTGTGAACTTTTTGATATCAATTGTCTGTTTTTGTATCCCTTCTTTGTCTCTTGCTCTTGTGAGTTTATTCCTCTTTTACTCCTTTGCTGTCCTTTCAGCAGGATCCTAATAGGGAGTAAAGATAAGCAAATGCATTTAGTCAACTATACTCAGCCTTTCTCCATCTACAACTTTCTTTGCCCTGGCGCAACGGATGTGGAAAGTCATGACTTTATGCCATTGTCTCTCCATTCCAGGCCACTTTTGATGACAACTTGCAGAGAGACAGAAGAAAAGATGAACTTTTTGAAATTTTATTTTGAATCGTTGATAATTTTTTAATAAGAGACTTCTTTCTATGTGACTTTTAATATTTGTCTTCACACATTTACACCCAAACTAGCTTATAGATGACCATGTCCCACTCACTCTGATCATTTCTCCACCTCAGTCTCTCCTCAATCAGTGCTCCTTTTCCTCTCTTCTCCTTTGTTACAATTCTATAGTGGTTCCGTCTCAGACTGGCTTCCACCACAACTCTAATGTTGCAAAAGCTCCCATTAATTTTACCTAATATATAAAGTAGCTTTGCACATTGTTTTTTACTGGTTCTATAGGTTATTTACCAAAGCAAATAATAAGTTTCCTTTCCTTTCCTTTTTTTTTTTTAAGGAGAGGAGGACAGTGACACACACACACACACACACACACACACACACACAATCAATTTTTATTGAGTTTTTCACATGGCTTTGGTTGCTCTGACACTTAGTTGTGTACGTGGTTCTGGGGTTTGAACCCAGGTACTTGCGCATGTGGGGCAAGTGTTGTAACCGCCGAGCCACACCACTCCAGCCCAAATAATAGGTTTTCATTGAGGGAGAAGTCTTCAGCGCTCACAGGACCTTTCATGAGCTGTTGAGTGGTTGTGGTAGACAAGTTAGTGATAATATAATACTTATTGAGGAAGCAGTTCTACTGCTCTGGGTCCAGGGTGAGGCAGAACATCATGGTGCTGGATGAGCACTGTGGAGGAAAGCTGCTCGGTCATGATAGAAAGCAGGTGGAGGGGAAAAAGGCAGGGAGAGTGAAGGATCCAGGAGACAAGATATAATTCCCGACAGCAGGACCCCCAGCACACCTATTTCCTCCAGCTTAACTACAGTTGCCTACAGTTACCGTCCAAATTATTATTATTCAAATTATTAATCCATCAAATGAATCAATAGACTGATTAGGTTACAGCTTTTATAGTCTATTTCACTTCTGAACTTTTCTGCATTAACAATGGTTTTGCGGGGACACCTTGTAGCTAATCCTTAACACATGCTAACAAAAATCAGGATATATGTTTGGATTGCAAGCAGGGGCAAGAGTCAAGGCAAGAAGGGAAAACAGCACATTGCATTCTATTGCTACGTAAACATTTTCCCATTTAATATGATTCTACTGTGTAGCTTTCATAAGTGTAATTACTTTCATTTGTTGCCTTATTTATTTACAGCACAAGTATCCCTTGGACTTAGGGAAGAAATTGAGATGGTTTGTGTTTTATTTAAATTATTGTGGGGAAAGTGTAGAAAAGCTTCACCCCAATCCCCTTTCTTCCTCTCTAGAACAGAAGAGGGTTGGCTGGTTACTTTATAGGACTTCAGGTGGTCTTCATTTCAAAGAATTTGTTAGGCTTCATGGTGTTGTGATGTAGCTTTGGGATTTCAAGATTTCTCCGCTGACTATGGATTGACCTAAGTAGGAGTTAGATTTCTGGGACATGCCTGCCAGTGGAGGGCAGTGGGTCATTCTCCTAAGGGAACACAGCAGTGTTGGGAGAATGACAATGCAGTCATTTGGTACCCTACTTCGTGTTTGGTAAGTAACTTTGCACCAAGTTCTCAATTTCAGCCTTTCTGTGGAGAAAGATGCTAGAAAAAGATGCCAGGCCGCCAGGAAGTCAGTGTAGCCTGTCTTGGGCGCGGGACTTTGATCAGCTGATCATATGGAATTTTGGCCTTACATTTTGGTGTCGCGATGACTAAGCTGACCGGTTCGGAGGCTTCTTTGTCCTTGCACATTTTACGCTTGACAAGAAGCTTAAGCAAGTAGAACAGGCAACCGCTAGGAGGTACCAGAGATATGTATTTGCGGCTCCGGCCAGCAAAAATGGCTAACAGTAGCTCCATAGGCTAGGCATGGCAGGCGAGTGGCGCTTTTCCAGGGTCGAGATTGCGACAAGCTTGTTCGCGGAGCTAGAAGCACTGCTAAGAATAAATATTCCTTTAATCTAAAAGACGAAGAAAGCGAACCCTCCTCCGAGGAGTTATCACGTCTGAGCTTTGCATGCTCGGGCACCAGTCGCCGGCATATTTGGATGCAGCAGCGTCTTTCCCTCTGCAAGGCGGACGCGAGGCGGAGCACCCGGTGTGCACGCACCTCCCTACGCGCGCGCTCGCTCGCGCCCTTGAGCATCGGGGAGTGGGGTGTGTGTGTGCGCGCGCGCGTGTGTGTGTTGTGTCCCCGCGCGCAAGCGCGCACGGGTGTCTGCTAGAGCTGCGGCTACGGGACCGGTTAATGGGGTTAGGGGCCCAGGAAGTAACACATTTCTATAAATCTCTGCTGGCTTCCGCGCGCCTTGCTGCGGGTCAATAATCAACCACTTAGAAGAGGGTGACAGCTGCACCCTGGCACGCTAGACGCGTGTCGAAGGGCCAGAATGTTAGCCAGTCACTGCCACACTCGGGGAAATATATTTGTATTTTTAGGGGAGCTGCTATTTTTATTGTCTGCCAGAGAACAAGGGCAAGAGAGAGGTGCGCGCGCTGGGCGAGCGTCGCGGATCTGAACGGGTCTAAGGAGGCAATTTTGCGGGTGGGGGAGGGCGGGGGAGACCTTGATTTCCACCAATCCCGGGGCGTTTGTCTGCGAAGTCCGGGGCGCAGCGGAAGGCTGCGGCGCGCGGCTGAATTAACTGATGAGACCGAGTTCTTTTATTCTCCGGGAGGGGTGGGGAGCGAGGGTCCTGGTTGGCGAAGCGGAGGAACCAGGGGCAGGATAGCGGTCCCGGGCCGAGGTGGAAATTTCCAAGGACTTGGCGCGGCGCGGAGAGCGCGTCTGGGGGGTGCCTGGAGGCGCAGCAGCGCAGGAGGCGGGGAGAGGCGGCGAAGGGCGAAGGAGCATCAGAAGGGGACGCCGCGAGCCAAATGTCTGCGAAAGAGCCGCGCCTTTTCCCGGACCCTCTCGGAGGGTGACAGTGATGCTGTAGAAACGGTAGAAGCGACTGATCGCCGCTGCTTTCTCCGCTCTCGGAGATCCCCAGCGCCCGCCTTCTGCAGGGGAAACGACCATGACTATAGCTCGTGACTTGTCTGCCGGCCACTTCCCGTAGAAAGAAATCCTGGAAAAAGTTGCATTATCAAAAATCCTTGTGCTGACCTTTGGGGCCGTGGGGGCCGAAGCAGTGTACGTGTGTGTGCAAGCAAGAAAAGGAAAGGTGTGTGTGCATGGGGGCCCGGCAGTGGGGGCACCCTCCGCTGCCACCGTGCCTAACGTTATACTGAGGCTCCGGCCCCCATCCCCGGGACGCCGGGGCTGCGATGAACCCCTGCGGGCAGGCCCGGCGACACTCGTCCAGAGGGGCCATGGCCATACTGGCGTGGAAGTTCCCGCGTACCCGGCTGCCGGTGGGAGCCAGTGCCCTCTGCGTTGTGGTCCTCTGTTGGCTCTACATCTTCCCAGTCTACCGGCTGCCCAATGAGAAGGAGATCGTGCAGGGAGTGCTGCAACAGGGCACGGCCTGGAGGAGGAACCACACGGCGGCCAGAGTCTTCAGGTACTCCTGCCCTTGGGGCTCCTCCCGTCTAGCGTCCTTTCCTCCCGGTGCACTCAGGACAGGGTCCCTCGCAAGGACCGCCTAGAAGGAAGGAAGACAGAAGCTTCCCTTTCATCCAGGCTTTCTTGTCCCACTCCCCTTTGTGCATTTCCCGACCTGGAGACTAGGCAGGATCTCTTCCCCACCCCTTTCCTAAAGAGAGGTGCAGGCACCTGCTTTGCCTATGTAAAGTCTAGATTCATTTCTTCCCAAGACTGAGTTGTGTCTAACATTTTGCCCGTAACTGGTGGGAAGGACGACCCAGGGTAACTTAGTCCTTTGTACTTAATAAGAATTTATTTATTGGGCTCTGAAGATATTTGAAGTCAAAGTTAACTACAAGCAGATAAGAGATGTCTTCCTAGGGTTAGCTGAGCAGTTGGTAGCATAAATCATCAATGCTGCGTGGTGGGCAAACCGTGGGCAGTGAAAGTATGGACACCCAGCTAGGTTCTCTCTTTTTGCAGCGTGCCCACGGCAAATACAGAGCAATTGCTGACCTCCTACTAAGAGCCAGGACTGTGCAATATTTATATTGAAATCTCAACAGCTTTATAAATAACAGATATTTTCACCTGTTATGGAACCACAAACTGATTCTTCAGAAGGATGAGTTACTTGCCTAAGGTCATTATCTTTGAAAAGTGGGTGCTGGAATTTTCAGCACTTAAAAGCTCCAAAGTTCTCAGCTGTTTTTCTTGGCTTAGACATGTGGATACTTCTGGAAGATGGGAGATGTACTTTTATTTATTTATTTATTTTAAGAGAGAGGGAGAGAGAGATTTTTCATCTAGGTTTTGCATTTCTGACACTAAGTTGTATATGTGGTGCTGGGGTTTGAACCAGGTCCTTGAACATGCCAGGCAAGCACTGTAACCGCTGAGCCACTGCTCCAACCAACCCTCCCCCCCCATGTACTTTAGATAAAGACTTGTAATCAGAAAACAAAATACCAAACCAGGATGGAAATCAGAAGTCTCAGGATCACTCCGGGGTTGTAGTTTCCCTTCTTTTGAGGGAATTTTGGTGCAAGGGTCTGAAAATAAGTCCTGGCAGCAGGAGTGTTGAAGCTAGCTGGATGGTAGAAAGCCAGAGCTGCCTGCCCTTCCTCTTCATCTCCTCCAGCACACTGAGGGAACACCTGCTCTAATCACCGGGAGGGGCCCTGTCCCCTTCAGTCCAGTGCTGAAGATGCTGCACTTGCCTCTTCTGATTTTGGAGGTCTGAGTAAGGAGGGCTTTCCTCTGCAATTCAGAGGATGGTTCCAACGGTTCAAGTCAGTGTACCCGAGGTGAGAGCCAATGTCCACATTTGGTACTGAGCTACTTACAAATGTCCAGAAGCATCTATACATTTTACAAAAAAAAACTTTTACAGTATCTAATTTCCCTCCCCTTCTCAGGCCTGTTCCTGGAAAGGTCAAGGAGATGATAAAGCCATTTCTTCCAGAGGAAGGCAGCTGAGTTTTCTTTTAAACTGGGAGGGAACCCCCCCCCCACCCACCCTTTGTAACTCTAGCATCATTAAATTGCAACAACAACAACAAAAGCTGCTCTCCTCAAAGTACATCAGGGTTAATTTTCTCTCGCCTTTACAGTATTGATCTTAGACTGAACATCGGGCAAAGGCATAGCATCTAGCAATTCTCTCTGAAGACAGAAAGCACTTTCATTTCTAGTAATATACAGGAATGAGTTAAAAACTTCCCATTGGCTTGCAATGAAAGGGCCCATTTTCTTTATATATAGAAGGAGAAATAATGAAGCTCTGTTAGAGAATAGACTTCTCTTTAGAGGACACAATTAAGTGGAAAAAAACTTCCTTTTCTGATAAATACAGACCGATGGTTGCTGAGACACATTTGATCCTTACTGTCTATAGCCTGGAGTGATAGTCAGTGTTTGTCATTTAGTCTGGCTTCTAGGTGCAGAGACTTACTTATTAAAATCCAACACTATAAAAACTGCCTAAAAACGCATCCCTCAAAATTAGTGTCTGTAAAACTATGAAAGAGGCACTATTGCCTATAGAGAAAGATTCTGAGCTTCAGATTAGATTACTGAATTTGTCCATTGCCTGCGTCAGGACCAGATAAACAGCAGGAAATCCTTGGCAAGTTATTCTTTCTCTTTGAGTCTTAGCATTGTTATGTATAAAATAGGGGTAATGACATTTGCCTTGCAGGACTGTTAGTTACTAGGTTTAAAATACAATTAAAAAATTCTGCTGTCAAGTATCTGGGTACATTGCATACCCAGAAAATGGTTGTTTTAAAATCATTAAAATTTCCTGTGTATGTTACAACTTAAATAAGGACATCTGGCCAGCCCGTAAAAGTTTGGAATATTTCAACCTGCCGAATTTATGAAGAAACATTATTTGGGGTTGGAGTGGTTGCTCAGTGGTTACGGAGCTTGCCTGGCATGTGCAGGTACATGAGTTCAAACCCCAGCACTGCATACACAACGAAGTCTCGGAGCAATGAAAGCCACATGAAAAACTAAATAAAACGGATTCTTTCTGTCTCTCTTGCTGTCCCTCTCTCTTAAAAAAAAATCTATTTGTCCACGCTCACCTCCCACTCATATCACTTAAGTTAATAAATGGAGGCAAGGAATTTTGAAAGATAGGAGAAGCTTCATGTTTGTGAAGTCAAAACATTTTTTTTTACTTTGCACATTTATTGAGGTTCACTCTTTTCAACATCTGGATTTTTAGTGTACAGGTAGTAGTGTATATCTGTTAAGTATCACATAGGTCAACCAAAAAAGCTTTACTGTATGAAGGAGTTCCAGTGTTGGCAAACAGAGATCTTTATTTCTCTAGTCTGAAAAATCTGCACAAATAGAAATATACGTACACAAATATACATTGTGCTTTTATGCGTGGAGATAGATAAACATTTATTTATAAATCATGGAATGATGTCATGTGTATGTATACATATATAGGTCTATACATATATACAAATATTTGTAGTCATTTGACTGATGCGCATGACTGGAACATCCCACAAATGCATAGGCTAGTTGGACGGGGGTGTGTGGGATGGAAGCCCCCTCTGGGTAACCTTACCTCAAACAAATATGGTGATTTAAAGTAATGCTTAATGTTAGGAGGACAAAAGAGAATATTTTCACTCTGTTTACAGGCACCAGAATTAATGATTTGATTTTATTTGCTTTGATTTCTTTTGCAGTGCTGGGGATAGAACCCAGGCACTCACACATGCTAGACAGGTGCTCTCTCCCTGAGCTTCAATCTTCACCCCTTCAGATTTCATTTTGCCATTTGTGCTTCCACTTACTTCTGTGTTTTTCTTCTTCTGGCCAGAAACCTGTGCACTGACTTCTCAGATGGGAACCTTGGCAGAAAGCATAGGAGATGAGAGCAGGAAAAGTACAAAGATGCAAGGGTTGGAGCTAGATAGGAAGTTTTCCTGATATTCACCCGGTGATAGAAAGAGTAAGGATCAGTGAACCCTAAAATAAAACTTTCTTATCTCTTGTTGCTTCAGATGGAGTAGTCAAGCACTGTAGGAGATGCCAGTCCAAAGCAGGTTGTCTCTCCCGTCAGATCCTTACCACATCTCCTCCTCAGAAAGGAACCTCAGGCTAGGATTTGTTTGAAAGGCTTTGTTCTTGGCACCTGGCATTGTAACAACAAAGGGAAACCAACGAATTGTTAGGCACTTACTCTCTGCCTGGCACTGTAGGTCCTTATGTGTATTGTCACATTTCATTTCCACAAGAACTTTGTATAAATGGGTGTTATCCACATTGGTAAAGACAAACATGCCCTAGTCCCTGCCATCAAAGAACTTATGATAATCCCACGGGAGGCACAGATATAAAGATATATATATGTTAAACTAACTGGAGATAGGACCATGGAAGAAAGGCAACACGGCAGAGTGAAACACCTAGGGATCTGTCGGGTCATGGCTGGATTTCTGGCTGTGCCCCTTCCTAGTTGCATGATCACTGGTGAGTTCAACTCTCAGAGCATCACCTTGCCATTTGTCAAGTGAAGTTTGTAACAAAGCCACCTGAGAGCATGCAGAGAGCACTGGAGTGGTGCTTGTCACATCTCTACGTGATGCTAGGCCACTGTAACAACAGCAGTGTGAGCCAAGTGCTGGGCAAGAGCACATTTAATTAATTAATACCATTTAATTCTCCTGGGAGGGAAAATCTGAGACTTTGAAAGAGGAGGAGTGTTTGTCCTACGCCTTGAAGGATGCTGAGGCCGGGTAGTGTTAAGGTGAGGGTGGAAGGATGTTCAGCAGACAGAACAACGGCAGTGAAGGCAGAGAGGTTTGGAAGTGCCGGTACATTTCCCGTTATCAGGTCGCTGGTGGAAACCTTGGTAGAGAGGTAGGCTGGGAGGAAAGAGGAAGCCAGCCCAGGCCTGAGACTCTGAGTGCATCTAAGTCATGACGGATAAGAAGTGGAGCAACAGTAATTACCCACGGTTACTAACTGTCAGCTGTCAGTAGGTATGGCACATTACTGTTACCTGTAGATCTGGGGATAGGGAATATGGATAATTCAGGAAAGTGCTTGATTTTAAAATTTTGTTAACTCAGTGGATGACTCTAAGCTGTCATGTTCCTCTTTCCTTTTCAAAATTCTCCACAAAATCCTGCTGTAAGCAGTTCTGCCTTCATGTGGTTTCTTTTCTGTCCCTGCTTTTGAATCCATAGATGTTAAAAGCTTTGGACATTATCAAAGCTGCCCTGGTGGTAACAGAGACATTAGGGGCTGGAGGGGTGAGAGTTAGGTGCAACTTAAGGTGTAAGTTTTGTGTTTGTAAGTCAGAGATGCATGGAGTTTTCTTTGAAATAGTAGATGAGGAAAAAAACCAGTGTAATACATTTTGATGTTCAATAAAATAAGATATGATTATGTTGCGGATTTATAAATGTGGAAAAACCTCAACAATTATCATAAGAGCACACATCTATCAGTAACATTTCCTAGACATACAATGTGCCAGGCCTAGTTCTAACCACTTATATGTGCTTTCTTTTGTCTCCAGATCAATTCTATGAAATTGGTTTGTGTTATCTTCCTTGTTTCAGAGGAAGATGTGCAAGTTCAGAGATCCATGAACCAAATGATGGAGTTGGGTTTCCATCCGGGTTTAAACCTCAGGCGTGTTCCCTGATGATCCTGGATGAATGAGACATTGTTGTGCATGTCTTTTATGATCTGGCCCTCGTTTCTTTTCTTCAGCCTCATCTTCCATCCACTTTCCTTTTTTATGCGTTAGTAATATCAGACTCATTATAGTTCCTGAAACAGGCCATGTTGGTTTTGCTCTTTCCCTCTTCTTGGAATTCCTGTACTCTGAGGTCACATCTTCCTACTCTTCATCGGACCAGTTTCTGCTCATCTCTTGACAGAGCATCATGGTGGTTAAGAGCACAGGTTTGAAGTTAGCTGTCCTCAAATCTCGATTCTTCCACTTGTTGGGTTCTTGAGCAAGTTGACCCTTCTTGTCCTTTTCCTTATGTCTTGTGAAGGGTGGCTTCTTATAGGATTGCTGCGAAAATTAGGTCAGGCAACGTGTTGAAAATGCTTAGAGCCGTTTGCAGTGTTTGACTAGTGCTCCATTCACATAAATTCTCCTTCCTTCCTGGAGGCTTCTTTTCCGTTTATTTATACCATGTACATATTATTGCATTTCTTTCTTTCTTTCTTTCTTTCTTTCTTTCTTTCTTTCTTTCTTCCCTTCTTTCTTTTTTTTAAAAAGAGGGAACAGTGAGAGAAAGAGAGAAGCAATTTTTATTTAGTTTTTCACGTGACTTCCATTCCTCCAATACTTCCTTGTGTACATGGTGCTGGGGTTCGCGTACTCTTGCATGCTGGGCAAGCGCCATAACCGCTGAGCCATCACTCCAGCCCTGCGTTTCTTTCTTTTATGCAAAATTACAACTGTGTGTTTATCACTATAACCATAGAAGATTCTGGGAATGTAGTAGTGAACATAACAAAATTCTTGCTTGGAATTTATTCTCTGATGAGAGGAGACAGATAACAAACAAAAAAGCATCCAAACATGTGCTTGTGACATTGCTTTAATCATGCTATATTAAAGTACCAGTTTGCCAGGTGTGGAGGTGCACGCACCTCCCAGCAACTTGGGAGGCTGAGGCAGGAGGATAGTGGGTTCAAAGCCTGGTTCATCAACTTTGTGAGTCCCTGTCTCAAAATAAAATATAAGAAAAGGTCTGGGGATGTTGCTCAGTGGTTAAGCACCCCTGGGTTCAATCCCCAGTACCAAAAAAAAAAAAAAAAAAAAAAAAAAGAAGTACCAGTGTACCAATTTATTTGTCTCTCTCCCAAATTATAAGCCAGCTTTTGCTAGCTTCTTGAATCCATGGACCACATCTCATTCTTCTCTGCACCTCTGTAGCATTGCGTGGTTCCTGACCCACTCAGTTTTTCACGTGAATGAAAGTTCTAGAAAGGTGTAGAATCAGATGGTCAGTCAACAGATACGTCAGGAGGGCCTGCTGTGTATCCAGCACAGTGCCTGGCAGTGTGGGAGATCAGAGGAGGAAAAGGCATCCTCTCTAATCTCACAGAGCTCTTCCTCTTCAGCAGTTTCCTGGTCCCAAACTTTCTCGCGTTCTGGGCTGGATACTCTGTTGTAGAGGGCCATTTTGTAGAATGTTCCTGTACAGTGGCCTCTGTCCACTAGATGAGCCTTCCTAGCATGTCTTCAGACTTAGTGGAATTTCCTCCCCAGGGCCCCAGATTTCCCCTGGTCTAGAATCACTGCTCTAGAGAAACAAAAGGAATCCAGCTGACAGAACTTCAAACACCCTGACAATACATGCAATTTGTAACTGCATTCGAAAACTACAAACTATGAGTGCTTTGACTGGAGATCGAAGGGGGCTCTTTGGGCCCTGAAGCCCTCCTGGAAGAGCAGTGAGTGAGTTGTGCTCTGTAGGTACGAGTCCTAGTTAGGGAGGGGTCTTGAGGAGGGGTGAATTTTAGGATTTTGACTCCAGGCAGCTGCCTGCATGGAAAGCTTTCGTGACAGGTATTTATGGTTCTCAGAGTCTCTCCCTTAAGTCCCGGCAAGTGTGCTCCATGCTCTGTGCCTTGTGCTTTTGGGGGCTCCCCCTGTTCTTCCTGAGTCCTAGCACTTCTCAGTGATATTAATGGGATCTTTCTGGACCCTGGAATTACCTGCCCAAATGACCCAAGCCCAGTTCCACAACCCACCTGCCTCTGTCCTTCTCTCTGATGCTGACTTGCCCCCTGGATGCAGCCCTCCACCCATGGCCAAGGGATGTTCTTTAAGGAAGGAGAGGCTGTGCATGACCCTGGATGTGGGCCATGGGTCCATGTGCACCTGGAGAGGTCTCCCCGGTGTTCCCAGGTTCCAGTACCAGAGTTGCTGAGTTTGAGGGGTCTACATTTGAATCTGGTAGATCATGTTGTCGTGCCAGTATATTTGTTTAAAGAAGAGGATACAACATGGTTTTTACCTGTTTTTGGTTTGATTATAACTACTGAATATTTAGATTCATTTTTACTTTGTCTTCTGATTTGCAAACAGGGATGGTTAAAATGCCTTTGGTTTGTACTATGCAATCAATACTCAAGTGAAATATTATAGTGGGTTTTTTTTTTTAAACTTGAGAGCCTATTAGTCTTCATTTAAGTGAGGAGTGTTTTAGGAAAATGGTTGGATCAATTGAATAATTATATATGTTTGTTTAGAGTATGGGGCCTATTTATCTTTTGACAAGGTTGTGAATCATCTTAGAAGTGATGTTGCTATATAACATTAATGTAGTTTCTCCTGATAGGATTGATAAGTTTCTAGTAAAATACAATTATTTGTAGCCTTTCATTATACTTTGACTCTATTAGGAGCTGTGTGACCATAGGCAAGCTTCTTAACCTCTCTGTACCTTTGCTTTATCATCTGAAAAATGAGTATAATATGCTAATTCACTTTATGGGTTTGAGGTGACAGTTAAGTCAATGTTTTAGTCAGCTTTTCATTGCAGTGACTAAAAGACCTGACAAGAACAATTTGAGGAGGACAAGGTTTATTTGGGGGTGCAAGGTTTTAGAGGTCTTGGTCCATAGATGGCCAACTCCGTTTCTCAGAGCTCAAGGTAAGGCTGAACATCAGGGCAAAAGCCATGGCTCTAGGGAGCAGAGAGAAAGACTCTACTTGACAGACAAAAAATATATACCCCAAAGGTGAGCCCCCAAAGACCGAGCTCCTCCAGCCACACCCTTCGTGCCTACAGCTGCCAGTTAATCCCACTTGATCAGGTTTTGGCTCTCATAACCCAGTCATTTCTCCTCTCAGCCTTTCCGAATTGTCCCACGTGAGTTTTGGGAGATACCTCACAAGCAAACCATAACAATCAGGAAACTAATATAGAAGCCAGAGCCATCCTCTCCCAGCTGGGTGAGATGACAGGGAGCTGATTCCTACCGGAAAGAGTCTCGACTTTCAGGCTCCAGAGAATCAGATTCTGTTCCTGGTCCTGCCATTTATTAATTTGGTGACCTTGAACAGTAAGTATTTTGGCCTTTCTGAGCCTTAGCTGTGGGCTTCAATAGTTACCTTGGGAGGATCAGGTCAGACTAATTGCTAATTATTAATCCATAATGAGGAGGAAAGTCGTGTCTTGGGAAACGTTCTGTGCCTATTGTCAGTAAAGGAATATCTGACAATGGGACTCGACCTCATGACACCCTCTTCTTCCACGGTGTCGGTACTAAGGGTGCTGTCATGCGGCCTGAAGAACTGTATGGAAGACTGCAGTGCCTGGTGATCGGCTGTGCATTCATTCAGCCTCATTTCCTGAATGCTCACTCTGTGCCAGGGGGTGCTGGGGATCCAGTGATGAGTCCAAGACAGGGTCCGCGACTTCATAAAACCCTCAGTCGATTCTAGCAACATTAGTTAAATCAATCAGAAATTGAGCAATGTCGGGTGCCCAGGGTTATAGTTAGTCTGCTTTGGATAATTAGCTAGTTTTGGAGCGATTGATTGTTTTCCCTTTGCAAGGCTGTCTTCTAGCTGTGGCATTGTGTGAGAGGGAAGCAGTCAAGACCATAAGGCTGTCACTCCTTTAATTAGGTGCCAAGAGGAAGCTGGAGAGTCAGAGCCACACGTTCCCCATTTTTCGGCTTTAAGTAACAGAGCATGCTGCTAGAGATTCCAAGTGATTGTATTGAGAATAGGGCCTTTTGAACCAAAGTGCTTGTTTTTGTTGTTGAGGTAATAAATATATACATGATTTTATGTCCCCATGTTCATTTACAAAGTTTATGGTATGATCTGTCTGATTTGGGGAATAATACATATTTACTGTAGAAAAATTTTAAATGCCATAAAAAAGGAGAGAAAACCCCTTCATAATCCCTCTAAAAGTGCTCATTGTAAACACTGTCTCTTGTGTATATTTGCATGTGTGTATGTTACTAAATTGTATTTTCGATACATAGCTTTGTGTTCTATTTTATTCTCTCAAAATTAGATTGCTAGCGTTTTCTCAGAATTTTTAATTTTCAAATGTGATAAAATAGCTTTATGATTTTTACTTTGAAAAAAAATAATGATTGTGAGTTTTTTTGCAACATGTTACCATATGGAACAAATTACTTTCTTACAAAGATTATTCATGCTGCAGACAAATCTGCATGTTAGCTTTTTTTCCCCCTTAAATATACCTCCATATATCTGGTGAATAGCTGAGTGTAGAAAAATAAAAAGCCCCTTTAAAGAGGTCTGCTCTCTCATAATGGGCATTTCAGCAGTAAAAGCAGCACTATTTTATTTTTTTTTAAGTAATTGATATTTAACAACCATCACTAATGTTTTGGTATAGTTTTTGCAGACATTCAATGCCTCTGTGTGTATAAATAAAAACTATTATGGGGAGGAGAGGGAGGGATCTAGGGGGGAATCAATAATTAGCTTACTCTTTATTCCCTTGAGAAGCCAAATAATACTTATGCAATCATTTAATTCTGGAAAATACACAATATGTATAAAGACATACATATGTATAAAGACATTTATATCTGTTATAGGGTGGATATATAAGAATCAAGGGACTGGGGTCTGGGTGATATGGGGGTGATCTGGATTAGGATCAGGGGCGTATCATATTGTTACTACATATGCATTTATGATTGTACAACAACACAACTCCTCAATAAAATTACAAAAACTATTATGAATTTGATATCACATTACAGATTTTGTTTTAGCAACAGTATCTGCAGATTTATGTCATCCATTCTCCCCGCCATGTTTCTTTTTGGTGTGTTGTACGTAATGGTGGGATTTGTTGTTACCTATCTACTACACCATTTCCTGTTTACTGCCTGTAAGATTTTTTTTCTGTTGTTAGGATAGATGAAAATTCAATCACTGTTTCTGGTATTTTATTGTTGTAGTTTCTCACTTTTGTAAATAATAATGTGATGTACATTCCTTTGTGTATATCTTAAACACCTGTGTATTTTCTTGGTATAAATTTTTAGAATTAGTTTCTTGACAATTTTTTTCCTTGTACCGTCAATTCTTATAACTGTTTTGTTGTTCATAGAAAAACTGAAGAGTTTGACTAAGGGTGGATTTTGGATTTTCCCTCTTTCTGAAGGAGTGGCTAGTGATTGCATAAATAGCAAACACACCTCGATTATCAGCGTTGAATGATGACATCTCCCTTTGCTGCATGTTCAAGAGGTCAAAGCAGCTAAGAGAGGCTCCCATGCCTGGAGGTGCTCAGTGACAGAGCCCATTCGTGGAGCACTGTGGAGGCCCACTATGGGAACTCACTAGGGCCTGTGTCCCTGTGCCTTTGGGAGTTGTCCTCTCCATTACGGTGCAGTTGATGGCGATGGCATTCCACCCACTTTTAAAAAGCAGTGCCTTCCAGCAGTGCCTTCCAGTGGAAGTCCAGAAAGCCCATAAATATATGAGAAAATGCTCTACATTATTAGCTATAAGAGAAATGCAAATCAAAATTTCAATGAGATACCACCTCACTCCTGTTAGAGTGGCAAAAATGAAAAATTCTAACAACAGATGCTGGAGGGGCTGTGGGAAAAGAGGAACACTGTTACACTGCTGGTGGGATTGCAAACTGGTTCAGCCAATATGGAAAGCAGTGTGGAGAATCCTCAAAAAATTAAGGATGGAACCACCTTACGACCCAGCTATCCCACTCCTGAGGTTTTTCCCAAAAGAGTTAGAATCAGCATATTATAGTGATGTGGCTTCCTCAATGTTTATAGCAGCTCAATTTACTATAGCTAGACTATGGAACCAACCCAGATGCCCTTCACTCGACGAGTGGATACAAAAACTTTGGTACATATATACAATGGAATACTACTCAGCCATTAGAGAAGACGATATTATGGCTTTTGAAATCAAATGGATGGAGATGGAAGGAATTATGCTAAGTGAAGTATCCCAATCTCAGAGACTCAAGGGCCGACTGTTTTCTCTCATCTGTGGAAGCTAGAATACATGGGGAAGCAGTAGGTTAAATGACTAACCTAACAGTAACTTCAAATTGTATGATTGTCATCGTAATAGGGGGATGGCTCCCTAGGATACTTGGAGGCATAGGGAGGGTGAGGAGTGGGGGGTATTTGAAGAACTACCAGGTTACTGGAGAATGGGAATATAGGGGAACCATCTCAGAAGCAGATGTCATTCCTCCACGAGATACCCATTTAATGCAAGAGTTCTTCTGGGGGAAACTGCAACAGGTGAAACCCAAGGAGATCATCCATGTTTTGGCATTACCCCTGAATAACTATGTATATATACATTGGTCATTTATGGTTTGATAATGTTTCCCTCTCATTTGTATCTCTATATACTCTTAATAAAAAAAATTGTTCTGTTTAAAAAAAAAAGCAGTGCCTTAAAGATACCTCTTACATCATTTTTATAGGACTGAACTGAAGCAATGAAATAAAACTAATTTGAAAAGGAAAATTAATTTTGATTTCAAGATAAGGTTGAGATTTCAAGGAAGAGAAAAATATCTTAAAGCAGAAGCATTGTACTTGGTGACTGTAATTTTAGGAGTCATTTTCCTATATATTAACTTAGAGGTCTTAAGCATGAATCTGGAACAGATCATGTCTACTTGGGGGGGGGGAGGGTGGGATAAAATGACAAACTCGCATGGTGGTGTTTAGTTGGGCCAGCATTCGGAGGTCGTTGGTGATTGTGACGCCATTGGCCTCTACCATGGCCACCCTGTAACCTGCTCTTTTGCACCTGTGTGACATGGCTATCTACACTGTTTCTCTGGTATTTGGGGACCAGAAATTGGGTCTTATTTATGTGTTTGTCCTGATCACAGTTGTTATAGTCTGGGTCTGAAGTGTCTTCCAAGTTCTCAGGTGTTAGAGGCGCCAGGGCAGCAGCGTTCAGAGGTAGGCCTTTAGGCAATGCTGATTGGATCATGAGGAGGCTGACCCCATCATGGATTCATTTCTTGGTGGATTAATAACCCGAATGGATGTTTAGGAAGTGGTAGAACCTGTAGGAGGTGGGGCCAAGTTGAGGAAGCAGGCCGTTGGGGCTTCCCTGGGAGGGCTATATTTTCCTGACTGCCCTGAGCTGAGGAACTCCTCTGCGATACCCTTCTATCATCACCTCCTGCCTCGCCTGCAGGTACAGATCGAGGGAACCAGTCAACCATGCATGGAAACCTCTGAAACCATGAGTCAAAATCAGTCTTTGTTCCTCTTGGTGGCCCTCCTCAGGTATTTGGCATAGTAATGAAAAGCTGAACACAAAAGAATCTTACTAAGTATCTTAATAGACACTGGCTGGATGAATGAAAATGAGAGATTGTCCGAAAGGCCAGTAGACAGCTGAATACTGGTAGGGGTTGTTTTGTTTATTGCCTAATATTAAGACTGTGTAAGACTCACTGCCAATCTTACTTGCTCCTTCATCCTTTTGTTCAGCAAATATGTATTCAGTGCTTCCCATGGGCCAGGCGCTTGTACTACGTGGTGAAAATTAGGGTGTTCAGCAGGGCGGACATGGGCATCATCCCCACAGAACATACAAGCATCCAGCGTGGATGCTTACAGAGGATCGGCTGTGTTCTTCAGTCTTTTAGCAATTTTTTGTTGTTTGTTTGTTGTAGTACTGGGGATTGAACCCAGGGGCACTCTTACCCCTTACATCCTCAGTCCTTTTTATTTATTTATTTTTATTTTTTAATAGAGAGAGGACAGTGAGAGAGAAAGAAAATCAATTTTATTTAATTTTTCATCTGGTTTTTATTGCTCCGACACTTAGTTGTGTACGCAGTGCTGGGGTTCAAACCCAGGTCCTCATGCATGCCAGGCAAGCGCCGTAACTGCTGAGCCACCACTCCAGCCCCTTTTTAAATTTTATTTATTTATTTATTTTTATTTTTATTTTTTAAAGAAAGAAGGACGGTGTAGGAGAGAGAGAGAGAGGGACAGAGAGAATCAATTTTTATTGAGTTTTTCACATGGCTTTCATTGCTCTGACACTTAGTTGTGTACATGGGTGCTGGGGTTTGAACCCATGTACTTGCGCATACTGGGCAAGCGCAGTAACTGCTGAGCCACCACTCCAGCCTCTTTTTTATTTTTTAATAAAATAAGTTTGTAATAAAACTAGTCACCAGGGCTGGCCAGACTTTCCCAGAGCAACTCAGCTGGATGCTGGGGGACTGGTTCTCTGGTCTGGTTGGTACCTCTTAGAAAACCAGTAAAGAGGCAACTAGTCGTGAAATCTGATGGTTTTCTGAACTTCAAAAGATAGGTTACTTAATATATATTGACTTCCTTGTGGAGACTTGATTGTAATTCCCAGATAAGGGTGTGTGTGTGGGGAGCTCACATTTTGTTAGTTGTCCCGTGGATAAGGTTCTGCAGCCTCACAAAGCTCAGTTGTTGTTCACTGTTTCGTAAAGGTCTCTGTGGGCCCCAGAAATAGGAAATGCTCAATTTCATTTTCATCTCAAGCAGGGGGACAAGGTTTCCCATAAACAAGGTGTCAGGACCCCTAGCCCCTGTTTAGGAGGCTTATGGTGAATGTCTCTGTCTGCCAATTCCTTCCTGTTTCCTTTTCTTCTTGCTCAGGAAGCTTGGGCACAGACTGCCTGTTGCCTAGCCAGCTGGGATGGTGCCCCTCTAGCCATGTATCCCCAACCTTGATTCTCTGGGGTCTTCCCCTCTCCTTAGCGAGTTCCACTTGCTCGTGGTTACCCCTTTCTATGGCTCAGGGCTGAGGGTAGTGGAGTTGGTGGGTCTGGGCTGCTGATTGGATCCCTCCACAAGCCCTACTGAAGGGCTGGCCACAGAACCAGCAGCTCTTTCAATGCTTGTGGGGTCCCTAGCAGCTACATCTCCAGCTTCAGACTTAACCATAATTCCAGCATAAAATCGCACTGAAAAATCCTGTTACACAAGGAAAAAACAAAAACAATAAACAAGTTAGAAGATTGCTTTGAGTGTATCAGATTTCAAGATGTAAAACTTACAAGTGATCCAGAAATTCTCTTCCAACTTTTAAAATGGAGGCTCAACATGGAAAATTAAGTTCAGATTTAATTAAAAGTCACTGAGCACCAATTATATGCAAGCACTATGCTAAATGTTTTCATGCTATCATCGTAAGCCTTGATTTCAAGATCAGCTCATTTTTAACAATATGATATTTTTAGCAATATAATTGTTATTTACTCTGTCTGCCATATGCCAAGCACCATTTTAAGCATTTATGTGGTGTTATCATTTAGAAATATATAAAATGGGAAAGATTTTTTTTATTGTTCTTACTTTACAAAGATAGAGGCTGTAATTATTTACCTAAGGCCATTTAGATGGTCAGTGCTAGCAGCTATCATTTAATGAATGCTCATTATGTGTCAGCCCAGTCTATTAAGTATTTTATGGGTGCTAACATCATGATAGCGGCCCTAAAAGATCATCCTTTTATTGGCGGAGAAACGGAAGTGCAAAGAATATCAGGACCTTGTTTAGGGTTATGTTGTTAGAGAATGGTCTGTCTGACTCTAGAATGCACACACTACCTTCCTGTGGTAGACCTTTGCAGAAAGGCCAGTGTTCACATTCAGAGCTTCAGTCAAACATTGATGCCTCCTTCCTCCTTCCAGTGCAACTTTTGTTTATCTATTTATTTACTTTTTGGTTGATGGGTACTGGAGATTTAACGCAGGGCATTTAACCACTGAGCCACATCCCCAGCCCTTTTTATTTTATTTTATTTTTAATTTCGAGACAGGTTCTCACTAAATTCCGAAGGGCCTCCCTACGTTGCTGAGGCTGGTTTTGAACTTGCAGTCCTCCTGCCTCAACCTGCGAGTTGCTGGGATTATAAGCATGTGCGACCGCACCGGCTCCAGTGCAACATTTCAAGGCGAAGGAACGAATCTCAAGTGATGAAGTTTCAGTCTGTGAAGTGGAGTTAGCACTTCTTTTTCACTGTTGCCATGGTTTTTTTCTATCAGCCACTCCTCAGGGGTCCTTCAAAGAAGGCAGTGAGCACACATTGGCAGGGAGGGCGTCTCTTTCTTTTCTGTCCACCTAATACCTCCAATTCATCCCAGAAGCTTAGCTTTAGGATCCATTTGCTCTCCCAACTCTTTGGCTATCCTGGCTCACGTGTTTACCTGGTGTTTGTATCTGTGAGCTAGATACCGAGAAAAGATATCAATCACGCTATGGTCAGAGGAACTAAAACTTGTACCACTGTTAGAAACTAGAACGGATCAACCACCCATGAAGAGATTTTTTTTTCCTGTGCTACCCCAAAAGGAAAGTTCTTTCATTTTTCTCCATTGCTGAAATTCCCAGGGATTTTTCTCTTGGCTTCCAGCACTGTTTCTGCAATGATCTATGTGATAATCTTGTGAGTTATTCAGAAAGATAACCTGGAGGTACAATGTGCATTTTAAAATAAAACAATGCATTCTTATTTAAAAGTTAAAGCTTTATGCAAGAGTGTTAAGCAAACAAAAAAGCCTCCTCAGTGTTGTTTCCTAGAGATAAACACTGTTGATGTTTTGATATGTATCCTTCCAGATGTTTTCCTCTTCAAAAGATAGCTTATTATTCAAACTGGGATACTTGAGGTTAAATACTATAATTATGCCAGGACAACAGGCATAAACAAGTGCTTTCTAAACTAACGGGGATGTTTAACCGCCCTACTGTGTTTGAGCTCCTGTATCTGTAAGGATGTGGATCCCATTTGTGTGCCTGTATGTTATGCAGTGATGCGCAGCCTCGGGATGGCACTGATGGTGCCCACCTCTTGGTTTCATCCTCTCCCGTTTAGTGTAGGCTGCATTTAGTGACTCACTTCCAGAATACTGCAGAAGTGAAGGCTTGTCACTTCTGGGATTAGGTTAGGACAAGACTGTGGCTTCATTCTGGGTACCCTCTTTCTCTCTGCTCTGCTAAGAGGACACTCAGACAACCTGTGGAGGGACCCAGCTGGTAAGAAATGGAGGTCGTGGTAAATAGCGGGTGAGCAAGTGAGAATGCCAATCCTGTAAGTGTCTTCCAGCTTTTGAGGACTGCAGCCCCAGCGGACAGCCTGGCTGCAGGTCCTTGAGAGGTCTTGAGCTGGACCCATACAGCTAAAACGCTCTTGACCCACAGAAATCTTGAGAACATAAGTCTTTGCTGTTTTAGTGCTGAATTTTGGGGTGATTTGTTAGATATCCCAGACAGCATGAGTATGTGCTATTGTTATATGCTAGTAAATACAAAAGTGTATTTATCAACTAAAAGCAGCAAAATGTAGCAAATCTTTCTTTTTTTCTTAAGAAAGAGGGGACAGTGAGAGAGGGAAAGAGAGAAGCAATTTTTATTTAGTTTTTCATGTGACTTTCATTCCTTGGACGCTTAGTACGTGGTGCTGGGGTTTGAACTCTCATACTGGAGCATGCCAGGCAAGCACCGCAACCACCGAGCCACCGCTCCAGCCCCAGTAGCAAATCATTTTTAACGCTACCTTTTTCTTCCCCACTCACGCTCTACCTGTCAGTAGACACCTTATGTAATGTGTATTGTGGACCAAATCTGCTGGGTCTGTTGCAAATATTTCCCCCAATACTTTGTCTTTTGATTTTGCTTATGTTTGTGATTTGAAGTTTTTTTTTTCTATAAAGACTTTAGAAATCATCAGTAAACTGATGTCATCAAGTTTTTTAATTTATTTTATTCAGAAATTTATTTGTTGAACAATCAAACAAGCTTCTAACAAAATAATATAATATATATATATATATATATATATATATAAATTGTGAAAATTAGATTTACCCTTAAGAGCCCCCCCATTAAGTTTTTTTTTTCTTACATAATTTCTGAACATTTGTGTCTTGATGACTGTAGCCCAAGATATTTTCATGGGGCATTTTTGTGATTTAACTTTTTGGAACTTTTCTGTGATTTTTTTTTTTAATACAGCAAGTTGAAGACTTGATTCTTTCTGCCCTGTGTTCTAGCAGCACAACAAAAACAAAAACAAAAGCTCAACCCCTCCCATTTGAAATACCAAGTTCCTGTACACTAGAGAAGCCCATGCTTTGGGTCTGGTTTGGAAGTCCAGCTTTCTCTTTTTTTCTCTTGAAGTTTGTCTCAGTAATCCTATTCCAAAGCCATGCTGCCTGAGCTGCTACAGTTCTATAATGCTTTTGAGTATCTGGTAGGGCCAGGCACTGTTTCTTTGTGAGAATTTTCTTTTCTGTTCAGGCATATTTGTCTCTCAGGTACAATTGAGGTAGTTTTTTTTTTTTTTTAAACTTCAAATGATTCCTGTTGAGTTTTTTTTATTATATAGTATTATTACAAAATTGAAACCTGTCCAAGAATAAGATATATTTACTTGAATATGCAACCCTAATTTTATTTCCCTAAGCAACATATTTAGTTTTTTCCCCATGAATTCTACACATTATTATTGAGATTATTCTTAGGTATTTCATGTGTTTTTATGCTTCTTTTTTTTTAACCCACTGGTCTCTTATTTTCATCATTCTTTCTAAGTGATTAGCATTTAGATAGAGGCAAGTCATTTTTACTTACAGCCAGTCACTTTGTTAAATTTTTTAGTGTATCTTTTTTTTTTTTACAGCTTGTCCTGTTGAGTTTTTGAGATTCGGACTTATATATTTATGTAGTTTTGTAAATACGAGAATTTGTTCTCCTTCCTACTGTTAACTTCTTATGTTTTTGTATTCTTTAAAGGATTTGCAGTTGGAGTTTCTTCAGTAATTCCAGTGCTGAATTTCTTTCTCCCTCTCTGCAATGGAATCTTACCCCTCCTCAGTGTCTAGTTCTGTGTGACCTGGGGCAAGTTACTGACACAGAAAGAAAAAGTGAAGCTTTTTTTCTCAGCAGTGAGTGGCTGAGCCAGGACTCAAATTCAGGATTCTCCCACCTCAGGGCTCACTCTCTAAGCACCATCTCCTGTGACCAAGTGATTTTGGAGCTTGCTTGCTTCCAGGCACCCCTCCCCGCTGCCGCCCTCTGGATACTGTAAATCCAGTCACCTAGCTTCTTCCCTCAGTATAACCTATTTCCATATTTGTGGTGGAAGTCAATAATGGGTGTAGTGGCTACGTATGTCAGGATGGAGAATGGAAACAAGGCACGTCCGGTGGACTCGACTGTAAGAGCAGCAGTTTTCATGATACAGCATCTGTGAGGGTGAGAGAGCGAGCCAGCGAGCGCTCACTGTTTGTTTTGTTTGCCCTAACTACTCGTTTCTTTTCTGGATTGTTCCAGTCCTGGTGTCCTCACTGTTTCACGGTCTACTGCTGTGTATTCTCCGCTTGCCCTTCATGACCAGAAGGTCCTCATTTTGACAGGAAACACAGCTTACTGTGAGATGCTTAAATCAAATGAATCTGGTTTCTGGAAATGTCATTATTTAAGGAGGGAGCACAGGAGGGAGGGAAGGAAAATAGTTTAGATTTTTTCATGGGGGAATGGAAAGCAAGAGGCAAAATAGATGTTCTGTTCAGGAGAGAGGAAACCTCTAGGTTTTAAAAATTGGCATGTGTTGACTTTGCCGTATTTTCTCTAGCAGTGGGAATGGTGCATGAATCTCACATCAGAGAAAGATAGGCTGCCCCAAACCAAGTCTTTTTTTAGTGAAACAGGGATCTGTGGTAGGTGGTTGGAATGGGGTGAGTAAGGAGCAGGGAAAAAATGAAAATAACAAAAACTCCTTGTCAGTGATATCATCTACAATTCTGCCCAGCACATTTTCTTTTATTTCAATTGTTACTGAGCTCCTACTATGGAAATAGCTTCAGGGGAGAATTCAGAGACAGTGCCAGGCCTGGTCCCTGGCCTCCAGGTGATCACAGCCAGTGATCAGACAACTAAGAAATGGTACTGGGGAGCAGAGGAGGGGGCAGAACGTACTCCTAAGGGACATGTGGGTTTGAATTGACGGAGAAGTGATAATGGCTTATTATGATTTGGGGAGAGAACATGGGAAATGGTTTCCGGTTGAGAGTCAGCGATGAATGGTTAATTTAACAGTTATGTGGGAGAAACAAAAGAAAACATTGGGCCGTTGGGATGAAGCGCGTACAAATTTGTGGAAAAGTGCTTACATTCTATCAGGGAAATGCAAATCAAAATCACAATGAGATATCTCACTCTGTTGGTAGAGCTGTTATCAAAAAGACAAGTTAATAAATGCTTTTGAGGAGTGGAGAAAATGGAATTCTCACACTCTGTAAGTGGGATGTAAAGATGTACAGCCGTTAGGGAGAACAGTATGGAGGTTCCTCAAAAACCTGAAAACAGACCTGCCACAGGATGTGGCTCTGCTACTCTGGGTATGTGAACAAAGGAAATGAAATCAGCACACCAAAGAGATACTTACATGGCCCATATTTGTTGCTGCCCTATTAACAATAGTAAATAATGCAACCAACCCAGACATTTATCAGCAGATGAAAGGATAAAGACAACGTGGTATATACAAATGACAAAATACTATTCAGCCACCAAAAGAATGCTATCCCGTCAGCTGTGGCAAAATGGGTGGAACTTGAGGTTATATTAACTGAAATGTTAAGTGGTGCACACAGCTGTAATCCCACTGACAGGAGGATCACAAGTTGGAGGCTAACCTCAGCAACTTGGTGAGACCCTGTCTCAAAATAAAACATGGAAAAGAACTGGAGATGAAGGGCAGTGGTAGAGTGCCCCTGGATTCAATCCCCAATTCCTAAATAAAAAAATAAAATAAGCATAACTAAGAAAGTCCATCTGAATACAGGGTAGTATCCTAGAGGTTAGGAACGGTGTTGGGGGAGAAGAAAGAGAGGCAGGTTGGATGATGGGTACCAAAACACAGAAATAAGTTCTAGTATTCTATAGCATAGTGGAGTGGCTCTAGTTCACAATAACATATTATATATTTTATGAATAACTGGATTGGAGAAACTTGAAGGCTGCAAACACAAAATAATCATAGGAGATAGAAACGTTAAGTAGCCTGATTTGATCAGTACCTACTATGTACATGTATTGAAATATCACACGGTACCTCATAAGTACGTGCAATTATTACATGCTAACAAAAAATTTAAAAAATGTTAAGGTGATGGTAACATTAATTACTCCATTTGACCATAACTCATTGTACACAAATGTTGAATTTTTACATTTTAACACACAAATTTGTACAATTAATAATAATGATTAAAAATAAAGATACATTGGTGCTGTGGCCCACTCTAAACTGCAGACAATGGGAATAGCACAGAGTGGGCAGATCTCAGAGATTTTCAGAAAATTCTCCAGAATAAGAAAACGATTTTGTAAAGTAAATAGAAGAGGAGGAAGCTACACAATGAGTGAGGTTCGGGTCTCAAGTTCAGCACTGGGTGGCCCGGCACTTTCTGCACTGTCTAGGTTCTTGTCTCTGTCATGGAATGTGGGCTGGAACTGAGTTTTCTTATGTCAGTTGGAGCAGTTACCATTTCATTTTCTTCTTTAAACTTTTCTTCTGGTTGTTAAATGGGATTCTGGCTGTGCCCGGGTAGCTGTTTTATCAGCTCTGTGTTGAACTGTGTTTAAATGATCTCCCCTGCAGTTGTCGCGGTGAGTGAGAAGTTTAAGCTGTCCCCATTTTGGAGACAATCAAGGAGTTGGTTAAACACCTGTGCTGGGAGACCTACTGCCTGGCCTCCTGGTCTTGTTTTGGTTAACACACTTTGATGATGTGTGGCATGACTGTTTGAGAGCTCTTTGATGGTTAAGGATCCGCAGTAAATGTTGTCAGTAGTGAGCAAGGAGGAGAGGGGTGAGTACAAGGCTGTAGCCTTTCTCCTTCTGACCCACTGTGCACCAGCTGCTTGTGCACCTGGTGGGATGGAGCTGACAGAGTCTGGTTGGAAGGGAGAGACAGCATCCTGACGTCTATTCCCTTCCTTTATCATTGCTCTCAGATAAGGCAACTCAATCCTTTAAGGACCGCAAAGCACTTATTCCAGCTGTACCCCTTGCCCTGCAACACACTCAGACGTACACGTGCAAATACATAAAGGTAAATATAACCAAAGATTTTTTTCAAGATACAGGAATTTAAAAATGGAAGACTCTAAATTTGCATGTGAGTAAATACTGAGTCATAAGCCGAGCATTTCTGCTGCCAGGTATATGACAGCTGATTGGTCAGTACGTATGGTCTAGGACACCCATGCCGCTGGCAACACATGCCACTGGCTCCGTAAGGCTTGCTTAGCACAGTTCAGATATTAACCACACCTGGGTGAGAAGTTGAAGTACTTACCATCAAAACTGGTAAGTTGAGCTTATGCATAAGCTCTTCAGTGGTGGTACAATTAAGTGTACATTGCAGTGATTGTTTTTGATTGTTGAACATTGGAGCAATCTGGCTTAGCTGTCTAGGTTCACTGAAATAGGGGGGAGACATTTGTGGACAAGTGGTTATTCAGGCCCCTCGGCACACACTAGAATCGTCTTACATCTCATTTTCGGCTCTGTTGGATATTATCCAGTTTTCTATCTCTGATGGTTTTTGTGTGGAAATAACTCTTCCAACATTTGTTCTGTGCTATTCCAGTTTTCTTTATTCGTAAAACTCAAGTGTATTCATTTGGTGGGTTTAATGCAGAGTTTTCTCATTCATTTATCACATCTCTTCTTACTATATGTTCAAAAAATAAACTCTTGATAGTAATAATGACCAACTTTGAGGAATGTAACAGATTCCATGCAAAGAGATTTATGGGTATGATGTTAATAATATATTGAGTAGGCATTATTTTATTTGTTTTCCAGTTGAGAAAACTGAGACTTAGCATCTGAAACATCTCCTAGTTCTTACATGTAGGGAAAAATGAAGCTTGAATTCAAATTCAGGGTAGCCTGCCTCCAGAGCTTACTAACCATGAGTTATTACTGTATCAGCAGATTTATGGGCAATTGATATTTGACTGTAAATACAGATAAGTCTCAAGTTAAAATTGTTCAAAATGATAGCATAAAATATTATTTGTTGTAAATTCATTTCTACACCAAAGGGTTATTAGGCCAGTAACTCACAAGTAATTAAGTTTTTTTTTCTAAATTAATAAAAACTGCTGATTAAAATTTTTAGATTTGTGCATTGAAAAGACTATGGTATGTTCAGTTGAATAAAGCTTTGAATTTGCTCATAATGACCACTTCATTGCTTTTCAGGAATTTAAATATCGAAATGATTTTACAAATTTGTGGTTTTGTTTCCACTTCTGTAATGCCTTTACTTAGTTGGCATGCCAAATGCAAACATAATTTGCCTTTTGGTTAATCCAACAATGACTAAAGTAATTTATATTTACCAACAAGAACAGTAGCAATTGAAAACCGCAGCCAGTTCTCCACAACATTGATGATGCACTGATAAAACATGTCTCTTCTGACAACTGTGGGGATTTCAAAACCATGCATGTGTTCCTGCACAAAGGAAGCATTGTTACATTGCCAAGCGTTGCATGGCAGCCAGCTTCTTACTTAGTAGAATGTGAATGAGAATCCTTGGTAAACTAAAAATGTGGTAGTTCTAGTATCCAACTACAAAATGTTTGTAACTCTTCAAATTCACGTAGCAGATTATTAGTAGGTGATCCCATCACAAATATAAAGTGTAGTCTATAGAGAGATGGTCCATCCACCTCTTACAACCCAGGAGGAGTCTTTCTGTTTTCATCCACTCCTCGTCCTATCACTAGGACCCTCTTGGTCCAGTATCCTGACCAAAAGTGATCCAGGAAAAAGAGCCAGGAGGGGAGATTTAAAAAGCTGGTTTGTTTCTACATTTATTTAAAGGAGAAGGAGGATCTTATTAATATTAACCATTTATCTTCAAACTAAGACACTACAATTCATGGAGAATGTCATGCACTCATCTTGAGTTTGATTTAAGTACCCACAAATCTTGGTAGGTGGGATGATTACCAGTATTAGCATTGTGTAAAGAAGTATCAGAGAAAAACAGGAAGTGACTTGCCTTGTATTATACTTTCAAATTCCCTACTCCTTTGAAGGTCACCCTCTTCCTTTATGTCTATAGTATAAATATAAAATTATTAGCCAGTTATATAAATAAAGGCCTTCATAATTGGGTCCTTCCCTACATGCTGAATTTAATCTCCTAGGTAAATAGTTGCATATGTATTTGCTATGTGTACTCTCCCTCCTGATCACAGCAAGCTCTGGTGGCTGTTAATGCATCGTGCTCAGACTTTCTAAACGTCAGAATTTAATAGACAAAAAAATTGCCAAATAAACGTGTAAGTGGACAGCACTGTTAAGTTTGCATTTTGTAAGTAAATGAATGATAAGATGCTACCATTTCATTAATGACTTTATATATTTACATCAAAAGGTAGAAGAAGCAAACCATAAAGGTAGAAAGGAGGGGATGGAGCGGTGGCTCAGTGGTTATGGTGCTTGCCTGGCATGCTCGAGTACTCGAGTTCAAACCCTAGCACACCACATATACAACAGAGTGTTGGAGCAATGAAAGTCATATGAAAAACTAATAAAATTGATTCTCTCTATCTCTCTCACTGTCTGTCTCTCTCTCTCTCTCTCTCTTTTATGAAAAGGTAGAAAGCACATGGTATAGCATGTGCTTAGTACGTGTGAAGCCCTGGGGATCAATCCCCAGGGGAAAAAAAAAGATATAATCTGAGAATAAAGAGATTAAAATCAAATACAGAACCTCACTCATTGCCTCCATTTCCCTCTTTTTGCCAGAGATTTGTGAAAAAAGAGTTGAAGATTGCCACTTGCCGTGGTGCTGGGGGCTTGGTGCCTTTGCAAGTGATTTTTCTGCCATCAGAAATTCTCCACTGTTCTCATGCCTGTAGCACTTTGCCTTCCTGAATTAAGTCCTCTCTGTCTTTTGATTCTCAGTTTGCAGCTTGACCTGAGAAGTTCTTCAGGGGACTCTACTTGTTCTCTTGCTCCCCATCCACTCCTCCAAGTTGTCCTTGCGGGTGTCCATCCATGCATCCTCAAGTGCCAATAAAGGGACTGGGGGGCTTAGTAGCTTCTCTCTTTTGCCACAGGACTAAGGGAACCTTGAAGATAGAGACTGCATCTTATTCACCTTCATTCCCAAAGCTTAGCACACAGTCTTTGGCACACACCCAGTGCATAATAAATATTTAGTAGATGGATGAACAAATGAGTGAGTGATTACCTGGGTACCCTTCATGTCCTCTCTCTGTGTCTCTGCGTCTTCTGTGACCCCCAGCTTCAAGCCCAAAGGATTTGTTCAAGCAAACACAAACACTCATTGAATTGAATTAATTTATGGGTTTTGACCTCATCAGTTCTTCTATTTTTCTTCGCTGAAGAAAACTAATTATGTTCTCCATTATCAGAGTGTCTGGGAACAGTCTGCAGCTGCTGTCTGAAATGCTTCCATGGCTGTACTGCCTGTTAGCTCTTCTGGTCAGCTCGCGTTTTTCTTTAGTCTGATCATTTTAGGTTACTGTGTTGATCACATTTTTTATGGGAAGGGAAATGTGAGACATGCTCTGAAGTGAGTCTGAAAGGGATGCAGCAGTTTCTGTATTCTGACCTTTCTAAATCCACAGAAGCCTATGATGCTTGGCCTTTTTTTTGTTATTGTTTCTTTAAAAAATATACACCTTTTTAATTGTTGCTTTTTTTAAAAAAAATTATCAGAAAGCACAGACAGAAGCATAGACAGCTTATCCTGAGATTCAGTGGTGGAGGAGCGCGCTCTTGTTTTGTGCGTATGCCCTCTAGACAGTAGGAGTTACTGGGTGGGGCACTTGCCCAGCTCACAGGATGCCTGGACTAGTTGTGTCCCTTGCTCCATTATAGAGGGACAGCCTCTGCTTTCCTCATACACACTCCGCCTGTAGATAAGACAATTGCTGAGGGCTCTGCTCTGAGGTCAGCAGCCACCAGAGGCCTGGGCATCAGTCCCCCTTGGGTTTATACCTTATCAGTTCTTCTTCTTGAAATTCTCCTTTCCTTTGACTTCAGAGTGTTATTTTGTTAGGAAAATAACACATTTGTAGAGTTAGAATAGCAATGACCACAAGTATTTATGACCACTTCTTATCTGGGACATAAGATCTTTATACAGCTTATTTGTGATCCTTTTATTTGTAATCCAACTAATTTTTGTCCTCATCTGATTAATGAGAGAACTGGAAACCAGAAAGGTAAGCAACATTGGTGAAAGCCCTAAAGTAAGTGGCTGAGTGAAAGCCTGTGACCAGGAAGCCTCTGGTCTCTCCTCTGCGCTCTGCTGGCTTCCTCCTCTGCAACCTGGATCACAGCTATGTGGCTTTGCGCTGCTGTTCAGATTTTGGGAAGAGAAACAGAACTACCTAACTCACCGGATTGTGGGATTGTTCTGAGAAATGAGACTAACGTATGTGAAAGGACCTGGTGTAGTATCTTGTGTATACTAAGCACTGAATATTTTAATTTCTTCTTGACCCTCCTGGTTCTCCCCTCCATACTGGCCTAATCCCACCCTCCAACTTCAGCCATATTCTGATGGTGCATCCTAGGTCAGTGCTCTCTTGGAAATGCTATCGGTTCTCTTCAGCATGGCCTCAGGGAATGTGGCTGTGACTCAGTACTTTGTTATGATTAGATTGAGAAATGCTGAGAAGGGAGGTTTGTGGCTTGGGACATACCACACTGAGGAGATGGGAGGAAGAAGGGCTGTTTTGTTAGGGAAAGGAGAGAAAGCAATGGACGGAGGAGATTCTGGCTGGATGTCCAGGTCTGGAGGCCTACAGGAAGGCAGAGCTTGAGCAGCGACATCAGATTCAAGAGTGGTCAGGATGCATAAGAAGTGAGGAAAAACCGAGTAACTGGCTTTGGTCAATCAGATGTCTGTGAAGACCTTGGAGAGGGAAGTTTCAGTAAGGCTGATGGACTGGAGGCAAGTGATCAGGATGGCGAGGAGAGAGGCAGTGAGTATTTTGAAGCATTTAGTTTGCAAAAATCCTCGGAGAGATTTTGTCAGATCTTAAGAAAGTGGTCTATTTGAGGGAATTTTCTTTAATCAAGAAAGACATAAGCATTTTTTTTTATGGGCAGAAGTTAAGATGTAGTTAAAAAGGAGATTTTGAAGATGCTAGAGAGCTGGAATAATTGATTGGTGAGTGTACGTCAAATGTGAAAAAAGCAGACGGGCGTGGGGAGGCTGAGGCAAGAGGATTGCAGGTTCAAGGCCAGTGTCAGCAACTTAGCAAGTCACTGAGCAACTTAGTGAGACCCTGTCTGAAAATAAAATATTAAAAAGTGCTAGAGATGTGAATTAGTGATTAAGTGCCCCCTGGGTTCAATCCCCTGTGCCAAAAAAAAAAAAAAAAAGTAAAAAAGCCTGAGATTTTTACAAGGTTACAGGGAGAAAAGGCTTAATAGCATTTTTCTATATGGTTGTGTTATTAAGCGTTAATTTCTTTTTAAACCTCTTTTGTATTTTCTGTAATGAGTTCATTCCTTCTATCTATTCTTTCCTCCCTCCCCCTTTCCTTCTTTCTTTCTTTCCGTAAATAAGGGATTGAATCCAGGGTTGATCTATCACTGAGCTACATACCCAGTTCTTTTTTAGTTTTTTACTGTGAGATAGGGTCTTACTTAAGTTGCCCAGGCTGGCCTTGAATTTGTGATCCTCCTGCCTCAACCGCCCTCAGGGGCCACTGTGCCTACCATTATTTTATTTAAATAATATTTAAATAATTCTTAACAATTAATAAGATTTAAAATGATGAAGTAATACAAGTTATGGCACAAAGATGGTTTAGAAACATGTAAGATAAAAACGAAAGCTTGCCATATGCTCCGATGTATTCTTTTCTTTCTTTCTTTTTTTTAAGAGAGAGAGACAGCAAATCAATTTTATCAGTTTTAGTTAGTTTTTCATGTGGCCTTTGTTGCTCCAACACTTCGTTGTATACATGGAGCAGAGGTTTGAACCTGTATCCTTGAGCATGCCAGGCAAGCACCATAACCACTGAGCCACTGCTCCAGCCCCCTGATATATTATTTTCATTTCTTTAAAGCAACCACCATTAAAAATTTTCAAGGTAGTAGCCCCTCAGGAATTTTTTTATGTGTTTTGAAATCAGAAAACATTGAAAAATCATATGGAAACAAGTTGAAATCAGTGAAAAGTTGAAAAGGATAGTACCAACTGGCTTCTGGTTTGCTGAACCCTCTTAAAAGACTAATAAAATAAAAGACTATAAACAGGCATATACTTGTAAGAATGAAGATAACGGGAGAGGAGACAATAGCAGACAAAAGACGTCAACTAAATTTTAGGAGGTGAAAAGCAGATGGTCCAGTGATATCTGCCCCAGGGAGTACAGAAATCCACTAGTGGAGTGCTTGCCACAGGGGAACCAGCGAGAAGGAGGTCAGCTCATGCTGCAGAATTCCCTAGACTCAGGACTGAAGAGGTCAACGTGTAGATGACACCAACATTAGGAAGAATGGTTGCCCCTTCTGCACAGGAACAAGGAGTTGCGCTTGCCCCTCTGTGGAACTCCTGGAGATGCTGTAGTCAGTTACCACTGGGGACACTGAGAACAGCCAATCAAGAGAGAGGCAGAAGAGGGAGACCTCAGTCCCCCTTTTTCACTTAGCTCCCAGAATGTTAGGCACTGGGCTTAACCTTATCAGGAATCGGGAGGGTTCCTCTCTGGTGCGGCTGACTAATCTAAGGGAGAAGACTGGGGCCTGACACTTGAAGGTCCCCCTGAGATGGCAAGATGGGGGTCCCTGCTGGCTCATCCTTGATGAAGCGCACCGGTTGGTCTTCACCCCTTGGGTGTAAACAGCCCTCAGCCAGCTGCTTAGTGCCTCGTTCTTAAATGTCAGTGGACAGCTAGGGATGAGTAAACCGTTCTAGAAAGGCTCTCACATGAAACAAAGGGACCAAAAAGCTATTAGAAAAAATGACAGAAAATAGGCAATGCAGGAAGCAGAAAAGTATGTAACAGATGATATAGTTATGGTCCCGCTAAAGAAAACAGACTACATTCACAGAGGATAGGAAGCTATCGGAAAGTAGAGCTTTCCAAAGCTAAAGAAAGAACTTATTAAAAATATGATAGTAGGATTAAAAATATCAGCGGAGGGGCTGGAGCAGTGGCTCAGCGGTTATGGCACTTGCCCAGCATGCACGGGTACACGGGTTCAAACCCCAGCACCCATGTACACAGCTAAATGTCACAGCAACGAGGGCCATAGGGCAATGTGGAAAACTCAGTAAAGGTTGATTCTCTCTGTCTCTCTCTCTTTCACTGTCCATCTCTCTTAAAAAAAATCAGTGGATTGATTTGCAAAATGATGTGAGTAAATCACTCCCCCCAAAATAGGAAGGAAAAATAAAGTGAAAAATGAGAATCATGAGAAGTTTAGATAATAGGAATTTCAGGAAAAAAAAGATGTAAAAGAGAGGGAGGACAGAAGATATTAAAGGAATGAGGAAAGGTTATTTGCAGAGCTGAAGAATTTGTTTCCTGGTGGCAAGGGTCCACCTTAGCAGGTGCTGCTGTCCTGAACCCTCCCATGTGCAGATTCTCAGTGGCCTTCAACGTAAGGAACATGTAGTCTTTAGCAGTGCCTGCACCATCTGCTCCTTAAGTTTTTCAGTGATGCAGTAGGTTGGGTGGTGGGCATAGCTCAGTAAGGTCCAGGGTTTGAACCCAGACCCTGCAAAGTAAATAAATAAATAAATAATAAAAATAAAACTTTAGTAATGCCCTACCATTACCCTGAGTTATCTCTGGGTTAATCTCTATGTTTGTTTTTAGCAGCAACTATGAATGTTCCTATACTTCTCTGATATATGCAGTCTTATTAATGTCTAAGCACTGAGTAAATCACAGTAAGTTTATCTGGGCTGCTGTTTTCAACCTCTGCTTATCTCATTGACAAACTAAAAAAAAAAATCTGTTTCATCTATAATTTTCCTTTGCTCTTTCTGGTTGTTGTTTCTTTATTCACTCTTTGTCAAATGATTCATTCCATCTACACTTAAAATATCTTTTATTTTCTCAATGCTTTCCATCAAAAAAAAAAAAATCATTTCTGCTGTTGTTTGTGTTGCTAAGCCTACGCTTCTCCCGAACTGTTGCTGTCAACTCTCAATACCTCTGTGCTCTTCAGTCAGGAGGGGGTCAGCGATATTCACAAAACAATTCACAATTAAGTACAGATGCAGCAGACGTGGCAGCGAGGTGGGGTGATGGATGGATGAGATGCAGATGCCTGCCTGGCTGTTTTCACAGTATGCTGGTGGTGAGTTCATGCTCTTGACCTCGAGTACGGCTTTATTCACGTCTGTGAGTTTAGAATGTGGAGGTTTAAAAATAATTAGTTTTTTATGTGGCATGAATAGGTGACTTGCTTGTGATTTGATTTAATTTAGAGAAAGAATATGAAGACTATACCTTTTTTCCTGAGAGAAAAATTCAGCTAACACCCCCTTTCTTTCTCTTTTTTTTCTCTTAAATATCTGGTCCTTTAACTATGTAGTTAATGGGTGCTGGATGACAGTCCTTAAAGGTTGATGACAACCTGAAATGCTGGTATTCTGTGCTGAGTAAAGAGAGACCCATGTGTTTTAGACAAGCAGGTGGCACAGTTAATATTCTGTAAAGAAAACTGAGAATCCCTTCCTTGTGTTTATACAGAATTCTATCTTGTCAAAATGGGTCATAGTGCAAAGCCAAATTTTTTTCTCAGAAAATAATTTTGAATCTTTTCATGGAAAGAAGTATGTGCTGTGAATCACGAAGGAGATAATTACGCTTGGAAATATTTCAGGACAAATGCTACTGTCAGGTTCTAGGAGGCAATAGAGCTGGTCTGAGCCACCCAGTAAAATAGCCCACCTCCCTGGTCCCCTGAGTGCTTGGAAGACCCATAGGGCTGTTTTTCTCTCTATTTTTCTTTTCTCTTTTGCTTTTCACCCAACTTCTGCTCATCTTTCACAGAAATTATCTCAGACCCAGGTGTCATTAAAATGATAAACAAAAGGTGTTCCTGAGTGGACTAGTTATATTTAACAGTCAGTCCTGCTTGTCCAAGGGTTCCCTATCTGTGGATTCTGTAGCCACAGATCCAACCAACTATGGATCAAAAATACTCAGGAAAAAATAGAGTCTGTACTAAACACATACAGCTTTTATTCCCCTAATGGATATTCCCTAAACAATACACTGTAGCAACTACTTACATAGCATGCACATTGCGTTAGATATTATAAGTAATCTAGAGATAATTTAAAGAATGCAGGAGAATGTGCAGAGGTCATATGCAAGTGTTATGCCATTTTATATAAGGGATTTGATTATCTGCTGATTTTGGTATCCATGGGGGGTGGGTCCTAAACCAATCCCCAGTGTATTCCTGGGGATAACTATGCGTAATGTCTCATTTCCCCTGTGTAATACATGAGCATTAGGGACCATGATTATAAGTCATCCTCCTGCATCCCCCACCCTGCTGAGTCAGCCTGCATCATGTTTTAGAAGCAGTTGAGTTGTAATCAGCATCTACAGTTTGGAGCATCAGCCGCTGGAACACGTGTCTAGAACACAGTGGAGCATGAGGGTTTACATGTGGGCTGGTGGTGTGATCTGGGCCTTATTATCAGTTGTTCTCACAACTGATCTCTTTGGGTGGATGTACCTGCTCTGTCCCTGTGCTCTGCATCCCTTCAAACCCGAGTTTGATGATTCAGACCACTGAAAACATACTTTCCAAATTTGGTGTATATCCACTTGGCTGTTTTGTCGTGGTGCTGTTATTAGACTAACAGACATAATCTTATTCGTAAAAGTTAAGCATACATAATGGAACATTTTTCTGTGTCTTTCAGATTCCTCCATTTTCCAAAGGAGGGGGAAAATTAAAAAAAATGTTTGTACAATAGGTTTTCTCATACCTAAGTATAGTGTCATTCAAAATTGGAGATTCCAGTAGAGGGAAGTTGCTCTGGGTAAGAGGGAAGGCAGGGCAGATGGGCTTGGGTGGCTGGTTAGAAGAGGTACTGGAATTGGGGACTTTTTATGAAGTTTCCACAGCCTTGGTGACGCCACCCTCTCCATGACAGCTTCAGTAAAATCCAGAAGCCTTTCTATGATTACAGAGTTGGAATAATTCTTGAGGGTCTGTGGATGGTGCCATGAGCAGTTTGGTGGTGAGGGCACATTCTCGGCTCACAGAGGCATGAGCCTCCCTGAAACACCCTTTATCCCCTTTGCTTCAGCTGCACTGGTACTTGGTGGCCTTGGGTCACACAGGTGCACCCCTCACAGCCTCTGAACTTACTGTGGCTCTACTTGGCAGGCTCTTGAAGGGGGGCAGAATATGTACCCCAAACAATGCCACTTTGACATGAGGATTCCTTCTGACCAAAAGAACTTGAAGAACAGCAGTTGCAAGATGGGAACATTCTCATCTGACCCCCTTTCCCCCTCCTGAAAACAGGAGATAAAAATTCCCATGGAAAAGATGTCTCCCTAACCAGGAGAAAAGAAACCTGCGGTGATATGGGCCCATAGTTGAGAGAAGTCTGTACAAGCCTTGTTAAAATAATTATGTTCCCCTGGCCTCCGTGCACAATTAAGTTACTGTTACGAATACCCTGGTTTGTTCAACCTAATACAAAAGCAAGGAAGTTTTGCCCTTTCTTTGGGTCTTCATTTCCTCATGAGGGTTCCCATATTATATAAAACTTACATTATCTCAGTTTGTATACTTTTCTCCTGCTAATCTTGCTTATGTGGATTCGATTCTCAGACCCAGCCAGGACCCTAAAATGGAAGAGGTGGAGTTTGGATTCCTTTACATTATTCTCTCTGATATTCACGTGGCTTACTTCCTTACCTTCTTCTGATCTTAACTCAAAGGTCACTTATTGAGTGAGGACTTAATTAGTCCATATTGTTAAAAATTGCACCCTTCCCAATTCTCCCATGTAACTTATTTATCTTGTTTGTCTGACACTTTCGTTAGAATTTAAGAGGGCAAGGGTCTGCCCTCAGTGCCCCACACTGGTTTATTCATCGTTATGTACATAGCACCTGGAGCAGCATTAGGCATCTAGAATTTGCTCAATAGATATTTATTGATGAAATGAATGAATGCTGTGCAAAGGATCCCACTCACCTCCAGCTGCCTAAGAGCCGGTAGGTGATTATCAGAGCATAATATTACAATCTATAGATAGACAGAAAATGAACATTCATTGAAATCTTTCCTAGAAAAAATTATATATCATTTAATTCAAATAATCATGGATAGTTACTAAATAGATTACAAATAAATATGTATTAGTAGAAACAGATCATCCTTGTGTTCTCAAAGTTCCTCCTTTCAGTTTGCTCTGCCTCGTCCAGAGCACAAGGCACTAATTTACTTTCTTTGGAACACTTTATTGGGCAGTCATTTCAAATGTGAAGAATAAAATGCTGCTCAATAATACAAGATTACTTGCTGTCTTAAGTGGTAGATAAGAGCTGTTTGGGTTTTTTTTCTCCGTATTTATAGTTTTGGCAGATTACCTGGATGATTAATTGTTGAAATGCTGTTTGTTATATCTGTAGAAAACATTTTAAGCAATAATCCAATGAAAGTATTTCTTCTTCGCACAATTCAAGAGTTTTTAGAGAGGTCCTGGAGCAGTGGCTCAGTGGTTATAGCGCTTGCCTGGCATGCGTGAGGACACAAGTTCAAACCCCAGCACCATGTACACAACGAAGTATTGGAGCAATGAAAGCCACATGAAAAACTAAATAAAAATTGATTCTCTCTTTCTCTCACTGTCCCTCTCTCTTAAAAAAAAAAGAGTTTATAGAGAAAAATGAGATGAATACAAACATTTGTACTATATTGTGTATGTGCTTTGCATCTCTTGGGTTAAAGTGCAAGTCATTCTGGGGCCATGGTGTGGGCAGAAGGTTTTGTCTTTGCTAAGAGAAGTGCTTTTACCACTTACTTCCACTCTCCTGCCGTGAACAGGACTCTGCACTGGATTCTTAAGCATAACGTTAGAATCTTTCACCTACGTAGACCAGTGATCAGAACAACTTCTGCCAGTCCTTCCTCTAGATCCTATAGAATAGGTCGGGATCCTTAGTCAACAATGACTCTTGACTTTTATTTATTCTCATTTTTTTCATTGCTGAGGATAGAACCCAGGGCATCATGCCAGGCAAGTGCAATGCCACTGAGCTGCTCCCCCAACCCTGACTCTTGACTGTTAAACTTCATTCAAAATTGATGATTTAAGAGGAAGGTTTTATTAAATCAAGGGGAAATAGCATTATGACCACACAGACACTACTTTCCATAATCTGTGTGAAAACTACCATGTAGGTATTTAGAATAGGAAACTTCTCTGATTTCTCTGTAGTCCACCAGATTCTCCTCTTAAGGACTTCTTTTATTGAATGTCAACTCTTCAGCTTCTACTCTTAATAGGGTGAACATATAATTTATCATTTAAGTAGGGGCATGGTTGGAAATAGAGAAGGAACTATCAATAATTATGCCCAGAAAACAGTTATGAACTTGGATTGTCTGAGTCAAACAGAGTTGAATGGATATGCTCTAATAATTAGGAAGGAGAATGAAATGAAATACTTATTGGGACCATATAATGTGCTAAGTACTCTCTGCGTCTTATCTCAGTTAGGAAGCTATTTTCTCTGAGGGTGTGACTTTGAGCACTTTCAGCAATGAATCTGAGGCTCTGGGACATTAACCCAAGGAGTCAACATATAATAGTTTAAAAAGGAATTTTAGGAACTCAACTCAGGATAGTTTACAATAGGGACTTTTGATTAGATACACATTTTGGCCTAAAGCCAATTATTAAAATCAATAATTGACAAGTCATGTATATCAGCAGAATAGAAAAAATTTTAGGAAGAGAGAGGATTAAATTTGAAATTTAAGCAAATGTTTTAAAACTCATATTTGAAAGTCTGACATCCTGATGAAGGAAAAATAATCTATCAGCTGGTGGATTATTCCTGTGGTCTCAGCTGCATCTCTGCAACCCTAGACACATGTGTATTTTAACTGAACTGATCTTTAGTGCACAGTATGACTCCCAATCCACTGCTCAGTGGACCTCAAAAGTCCTGGATCTTCTACTCCTAAAAACATTTGCTGACTTATAGCAATTGCTTTTGCCAGTGTTGAGTTTTACTTTCCAGAGACAAAAATGATAAGGAATTGACTTAAATTTGAATTTTGATTGGTGAGACCAAAATGTGCATTAAGTCCTCTTGTTTCTTCAACATTGTCTTCTTTATTCTCATTTGTTATTTACTTTTATCCAGTCAGTATTTATTCAGTACCTTTTCAATGGATGTATTGCTTTGTAAGAGATGGGGAGACAGTGAACACAAGACAATGGCCCCACTCCTCAGGAAGTTTGTGGTATGAGACGGGGGAGTGAGTGTTCCAGTTTAGATGCCAGGTGTCCCTCAAAAGCTCATGTCTGAGACAATGCAAGAGTGTTCAGTGGTGAGATGATTGAGTTATGAGAGCCTTAACCTGATCAGAGGACTAATGCACCGATATGGATTAGCTGGGTGGTAACTGTATGCAGGTAGGAGGAGGTGGGTCACTGGGAGGGGGCACAGGACTCTGAGGTTTATATTTTGTTCCTGTAAGTCCGAGCAGCTTTCTTCCGTCACACCCTTCTGCCGTGATGGTCTGCCTCATCTTGGGCTGAGAGCCATGGGGTTGGCCATCTATGGACTGAGACTTCTGAAACTGTGAGCCCCAAATAAACTTTTCTCCTCTGTGTTGTTCTTGTCAGTTTTTTTAAAATGTTTTTTTAAAAAGGTTGACTAAAACAGGAACAGACAATGAACAAGACTGTAAATTAAATAGCATGGAAGTAGAGGTTCGTGCTATAGACAAGAATAAATCGGGAGAGGAAAATGAAAAATTCTCTATTATGACTGGATCAAAGATGATTATCCATCAATATCCAACAATTTCTGAGAGAATTTTTTGGGGTCAAATTTGACATTTAACCTTTAAGTTTTCATGACAAGATATGAAGCATTCCTACCTAAGACTTTTCCCCCGAATAACTTTTCTAATTGAAATTAACTAACTAAAAATTAAAATAGGGCTCTTGAAGTTTAATGATTTGAAGCTAGCATGTCCAATGATTCTACAAAGATTTGAATTTTCATGTAATCTCAACAGTTTTTATGCTTTATGTTATTTATAATTCTATAGATATTTGGTGGTAGAAATATGTTGTAGTATTTTTCTTGAGATTAAATTCCAAAAACACTCTCTCTGTTATGGTTTGAATGTGAAGTATCCCCCAAAGTCTCACATGTGACAATACAAAGGCGCAGAGGATAACTGATTGGGTTATGGGATCTTTCACTCGATCAGTGAGTTTAACCCTGGAGAGGGATTAACTGGCAACTAGAGAGCTAGAGGAGGCAGGTCATTGAGAATGTGTTTTGGGGTACATATTTTGTATCTGTCTTGGAGTCTCTCTGCTTTTGGATCCAGGCCTTTTGCTATGATGTTCTGCTCACCTCAAGCCCCAAGGAATGAAGACAGCATTATATGGACAAAGACCTCTGAAACTGTGAGCCCCCAATTAAACCTTTTTCTCATAAAATTGCCCTTGTCAGGTCCTTAGGTCATAGAAATGAGAAAGCTGACTAAAACACTCTCTTAATATTTTTCCCCTAAATCTATACTTCTATGTAGTCAATGATTTTTCATATTTTCTGTACATAAAAATCAACAGCTTTCTTAATAAAGCTACCGTAGCACTTTCCTCTTGCCACATTGCGTACGCACTTCCATATCACTCAGCAGATAGAATTTCAATATGTAAAGCACATGACAAGATTTTCGCTCTGATTCCTTCTAGGCTGCTTGTTGGGATTTTAAATTGCATATTCAGTTATAAACAGTTTCTTCTGACAATGTTCCTTGTTCAGGCAGCTCATAACGATATCCTGTTTAGATGTGATGGTCGTGCACATGGTCACACAATCTTTTGTTGCATGCATGTTCAGTAATGTCAGAAATGGCATTGGTTGGGATGTTTTTCTACTTAACTATTTAGTCTTCTAAGGTCTGAGTCTAAAACTGAAGTGTAACAGCAGATTTTGGTCCAATTCTGAGAACGATGTAGAATTTTCGTTCACCTCTTTAATCATTCTTTGGAAGAAGCCTCAAAGTGTCAGTCATTGGAGTGGCAGCCTTCGAACCTTCTTCATGTCTGGAAATGAAAGTGCTGATTGTGGCATCTGCAAGAGTTTCAGAAAGGCTCATTGCTGATACCAAGCCTTATGAACCAAGTGGTTGGAGTTTTACCTGTATTTACCTGTTGAGTTTCTCCAAAATCTTGATCTTACTGGTCTACAGGCCCCATGAGCAGATGAGAGCCTCATGGTTTAATTGAACTATGTGGCTTCCGTTAGGAGGGAGTGGGACTTGGTGATGTTTTAGCAAGTGGCTCTTAGGCTTCATAAGTATCTGCCCTCATGGTCCGGCAAAGCTACATTAGATGTGACAACTGCAGAAGCTGGAATTCATGTAATAAAAAGCATTTAGTATCTAAGTCCAACATTCAGTTCACACTCAAACTTCACAATCAAATTAGTGATTTGGAAATTGAAACTTGGATAGAAAACTGGATTCCTTTTCCTTGTTTGACCCTATGATTTTTGTTTGCCACAAAAATAAAAATAAAAGTAGATATTGTGCACCATCAGCACAAAACATAAGGAAAGGGGACAGGAACCAAATTGGCCCAACATTCTCAAAGCTGGTACAGTTTTCCTCCAAAAGATTGGCTGGAAGGTGAAGTGTATTATTCAACTCAACAATTTCTTGGAGATCACAATCTTAGTATTTATAATGTCCTCCTCTTTCCAAGCAGCCAATGTTATCTGCACTCATCTCCATTGTGTCTTCTGAACACATAGGTAGTAATTTGCTTGTTGGTTGCTTTTCTTCTTTTTAAAAAATAAATTTTATTGTGTATATTTGAGGTTTGCCATGTGATATTATGGGATATATACAGAGTAAAACAGTCACCATAATTAGCAGGTTAACATATTTATCATCTCATAGTGACTTTTATTTGTAACAAGATCTGCTAAAATCTGCTTAACAGAAATCCTAACATAACTTTGGTAGCTGTAGTCCTCATATTGTATGTTAGATCTCTAAACTTGTTCATCCTACACATCTGATAGTTTGTATTCTTTGAGCTACATTTCTCCATTTTTTTCCCTTTCACCCCACCCCTCTGCTCATGATAATCACTGATCTTTCTCTCTTCTCCCACCCCAGACTCCACAAATATGGGAGATCACTAAATATTTGTCTTCCTGTGTTTGGCTTATTTTACTTAACATGGTTCCCTCTAGGTTCACCCATGTGGCAAATTGCAAGATCTCTTTCTTTTTTTAAGGCTGAGTTATATTCCAGTTTATTTATTCATTCATCCATTGGCAGGCATTCAGGTTGTCTGTCTATCTCAGGTATTGTGAATAATGCTGCAGTGAATGTAAGAGATCTTTGTGAGGTGGTGATTTCATCTCCTTTGCATATATACCCAAAAGAGGGATTGCTGTGTCATTTGGCAGGTCTATTTTTAATTTCTTTAGAATCCTCCATACTGGTTTTCTAGATGGTTGCTCTAGTCGGTGTTCTCACCAATAATGCGTAAGAGTTCTCTTTTCTCTACACTGTCTCTAACATGTATCGTCTCTTGCTTTTTGGTGATAGTCATCCTCGCTGTATCTCATAGTGGTTTTACTTTGTATTTCCCTGATGATGTCATGTTGAATACCTTTTCATTTACTACTTGACCATTTTTATGTCTTTGGAGAAATGTCTGTTCAGTCTCAATCCTTTGCTCATTTTTAAATTGGGTTATGGGTTTTCCTGCTATTAGAATTCTTTTTAACTTTTGGGTTTTTACTCCTTGTTAGACACGTTCTTTACAAATATTTCCCCCAGTCTGTACATTGCTTTTAATTTGGTTGATTAATTCCTCTGCCGTGCAGAAGCGTTTTGGTTTGACATAGTCCCATTTACTTATTTTTTGCTTTTGTAGCCTAAGCTTGGGTGACCCTTTCTTAATCATGCTCTCTGAAGGTAGGTCTGATTTTTTTTTAATATCCTAAGAACCTAGCACAGTGTTAGAGAAGACCTCAGTAAAAAAAAAATCATTCTTTTTTTCTGCTGCTGTGACCATGACAACTGCTGGTAGTACTAGCATGGTTGCAGAGTTTGATGCTGCTGTTATGCCAGGCTGGCTGGTGAGCTGGTTTGGGTGCCTTTCAGGCATGAGGAATGTGCCTGTGTGCTTTCACGCTGTGTTCCCTTTGGCCACCCTCTGTAGATGAGAATGACAGAAGGAAGATGGGGACGCATTCTGGGTGGAACAGGAGTTGAGAAATTTATAGTAGAAAAACCTGAATTGCAAGTAGCAATACAGGTATTATAGATTTGCTATAACTCTTGGTTTTTTTAAAAATATGATTACGCATGTGACGCTTTGCAGTTTTTTATGGTGTATTTTAGTTTCACCTAAGAAAGGAGTTTTTGCCCTGAGTACAGTGATGCTGGAGGAAGAAATGTGAACTTGAGTCCACATCGTCTAATAAGCATTTTATCACTGATTAAGAAAAGAGTTATTTTCTAATGAACTTGAGTTAGCCTCTTGTCCTTATCTTTTTAATTTTTTTTTAATTTTAATTTTTTTTGGATGCAAAGAAGAAACAAATGTGAAGGTGATTTGTAAGCTGCCAGACACTAGGCAAATGTAAGCTAAATGTAAGCTACCAGGTACTAGGCAAAGTGAGATATTATTATATGTCCATGACAGATTTTTCTTCCGAACTTCCTATAGCACCTTGTGCTGAATGGCAATTTTAGCTCGGTCTGGAGGTGAGGGCTGCTACCTGGCTGGAAGTACCTGACACGAGGTGAAAAGATGTGGCAACAAAGCTATGCCCTACTGCTTTAGTGGTTATATGAACCAAGATAAATAAATGGAAAAAGAACATTAAAGCTCTCCAGATCCAGGGTTACTGTGAGAATCAAGTGGGAAATACCTGTGAAGGCCGGCGGAGCATGACAGGTACGTGGGCAGCGTTGGCTTGCAGAGCATTTCTTCCGGGAGGAGGAAGGCAGAGGTTCTGAGCAGGCAGCGTGCAAGAGGGTAACACTCAGACTTGGGCCTGGAAGACCTGGCTCTGTATTCTGCCGGTGTGGCCTGAGCAAGTCCTGAAACACCCTCTCAAAGAACTAGACCACCAGACTGTTGAAGTACTTTACAGGCCTTTCCTGCTGCCGCTGAATAGCTCATTGTTCTGTGAAGTTAGGTATCTTAAGTCTCTTGGACCTGGATGTTGGAATCAATCAATAAATCTTAATGATTATTTTTGCCTTTAGACACATTTCAGTTGCACCTGAGAGCAGGTGTATTTTTCTTCAACTTTTGTTTTTATGGCAAAATATTCCAGTCATGCATTTTGATGGCTGGAAGAGTGAATTAATAGTAGTCTGATTACCGTGGAGATGCCTGCGTCTGGGAGTTGGTGTTGAGGTGAGGCTGCACATCTCTGTGGGAATGACAGCTGAATGAATCTGCTGCTCACTTAACCTGCTGTTCTTTTCTCTCTCTGTTTTCTCTCCTAGGAAACAAATGGAAGACTGCTGTGACCCCGCCCATCTCTTTGCTATGACTAAAATGAATTCCCCCATGGGGAAGAGCATGTGGTATGATGGCGAGTTTTTATACTCATTCACCATTGACAACTCAACATATTCCCTCTTCCCTCAGGTTAGTATAGAGGTGGGGTTTGGTTTTTCTTTTTGTTTTAATTTTGACAGTTTCTCACATTCCAAGATATCACAGGAAAGGGATGACTGAGTTTGTCTAACCCATTGGGTCTTCTTTTCATCTTCTTTGTTCTTATGGCAATTTTAAATGCTTTTCCTTATATTTGTGTTTTTTGCATATGTATGGGAAGATCTAATGTTTTGATGCAAGGATGGACGAGAGTACAGAGCACTAGAGTTACAGTTTTCCTAGCTTTAGATTTGAGTCACGTGAAACTGAAGGCAGCCAGCAGAGATTGGACAGGGAATTGTGGAATTCTAGTTTTCTGAGGTTGGGCTTGGATCATGAGGATTTGTGATACTGGAATGTTTTCTTAGGACTGATGTTGCTTTCAGGGAATGGGGACCGTATAGTTAGATGTTTGCTTCTCAGAACTCTCAAATGTTAGCCCTGTGGTTAGATGATTGCTACGAAGCAGACGGGTGGCTGGGTACAGAGAGAAGGAATTCCATTTGACCACTTTTGAAGTGGTTTAAATCAAGCTTTGCTTACTTACTGTTTTTCTTCTTGGTTTCCTGAGCATTGAAATAATGTTTTACTAGAATATGTCTAGGCAGCAAATGATGAAGGGGAGTAAATCTTTATTCTAAGGATACTCTCATAATCTCATTCATAATTTCAGGGAGAGAGACTCTTAGGGTGAAATCGCCACTAAGCAGAAATCAGGAAGCAAATCTTGGCCTCCCAAAGTCTTCTGGTTGTTCTTGGTTCGGTGGGATTGTACAGAAGAGGATTCATGGTTGGAGCTGGGAAGTTGGACCTTTCATGACTCTTTATTAGTAAATAGCAAGGAGTCCTGGAAGGGGGGATCCTGTAAATTTGAGGCGCAGGCTGTATCTGTCACAATCCCTACAAAACAGACACAGTCTTTACAAAATGGCTCATACTTACAGCTCATCCTTAGTTAATTAAATGGTTTTAGAGTGTGCATAGTGATAATTTTTTAAACAATTTTTAAAAATAGGAACTAGAAGGTTTAATTAATTTCCAGTATTTGTGTGCTTTCTCTCTCTATTATTCATGTGCTCTTGGGAGGCTTCCTAACGTCCAAGGAAATGAGTAAGAGCCACAGAATGTGGAATCAAATCTTGTCTCCATTGCTTTCAAATTAAATGCCTTAGATAAGTCGCTTAGTTCTTTTGAGACTCAGCTCTCTTCATCTCTAAGAGCAGCACCTGTCCTATGTACTTACAGAGTGCTGGTGACGATCTGTCTTAGATAATGCTTGTTAGTGTACTCTGTAAAGTACAAAGCATTGTAGAAATGCTGGTATTCATGTGGCGCTGGTTTATATGGTGCATCCTGAGCCTGAGGAGTGAAGAGTATACTTATATTTGTCAGGGTTTAGACAAGGTTTAGAAACACACCCCCTAGGTATTTTTGACAGAAAGATATTTCACGTAAGGGATGTGGAGAAGAAGATCACTGGAAGAATGGAGAAGCAGGCGTTAAGAAATGACTCCTAGAATTACTGAGCTCAAGAATTTGCTGCTCTCACTGTGGTCTAGGGATTAGGCTGCTCCCACCTGCCATTGCTGTTCGCATGGCCACAGTTGCCTCCAACAGACACGGAGGCAGGACCGTGGGCTTCAGTTCTCTTCCTGCTTCCGAATCTCCTTCAAGGGTTTTGATGGGTAAAGATTAATTTACATCCAAAACAGAGAATCCTGAAGAAGCAGCTTTTGACCACTAAGCTTCAGCAGTAAGCTGCAAAGAGGGTGGAAGAGAGTTGGAGCAAGCTAATCCACGGTATCCTCCATCTACAAAACTGGTAGTAACAGAATTGAAATGAAGAAAAGGTGAGAAGACAGTGTTCATTAACAAGAAGAGAAACGTTAAAAGAAATTCCAAATGGCTCTCTGTAAGTGAGAGCTTTCAATCATACCAACTGACTTTTAACTTTATACTAGAAAATAGGCTTAAAGAAAAGGAATGATTAAAAAATACAAACTAGCCTCCTATTTTATCTGTCAGTTGCAGCAGCAGCATGAAAGGAAACATTTCCTCTTCAAAGTATGTGCAGATGAATCCTGTGCTGCTTTGTGCCTGTCCTAAGACCAAAGAACCATCCCTGAATAGTAAAGGAAAATGCTTTTTGTCCTTAGGAACCAGAAGTCATTTACATCATTCTGTGTGTGCATAGTCATTACAAAAAGCTGAACCAATTCAATGAATAGATTATTCCTTTAAAAAAAGTTTCATATGTATGTTTCTGCTGAGACTCTGAAATGACTAATTTATAGAAATTCTGGAAAAGCAGTTGTATCACAAAGATGATGATGTATTTCTCCCTTTCCTCACTTATTATTTTTTTATTAGATGGATACAGAGATACAATTGAGGGGGAAACATTATCAAACATTCAAAAACCAGCGTATATATACTTAGTTATCCAGGGCTAATGCCATATCGTGGATGCCCATCTTGGGTTCCCCCTGTTGCTATTTCCCCCAGAAGAACTCCTGAGTTAAATGGATATCTCTCAGAGGGCAGGGATCTCCTTCTGAGATGGTTCCCCCATATTCCCAGTCTCCAGTCTCCTAGGAGTTCTTCCTTCACCCTCCCCTCCCCGTCCCCCTCCCTACACCTCCAAGGATCCTAGGGAGTCATCTCCTTGTTGCGTTGAGAATCATACAATTTGAAGTTATTGTTAACTTAGCCATCTAACATACTGCTTCCCCATGTATTCTAGCTTCCACAGATGAGAGAAACCATTCGGCCCTTGAGTCTCTGAGATTGGGATACTTCACTTAGCATAATTCTTTCCATCTCCATCCATTTGGTTGCAAAAGCCATAATATCGTCTTCTCTAATTGCCGAGTAGTATTCCATTGTATATAAGTACCAAAGTTTTTGTATCCACTCATTGAGTGAGGGGCATC